>CM045760.1:170875068-171077568 GCA_025200525.1 Camellia lanceoleosa | reverse complement strand
ACTCATGCACCGGTCCCCATAAAAACAAAAAATAAAAACATTGGATTTTTCTATATTAGATTTTTCTAGCCTGTGGCCCATTGCTTATTTGTTTAACAAATTATTCCACTGTTTTGAACTCCAAAGGGTTGGGCAAGCAGTAAAGACTTGAGGATAAGATCTAAGGTCTTGAGTTTGAGTTATCCCAAGGGGATACTGAAGATTTGTCCAGTCGTTAACTTCAGGGTCCTGGGATTAGTTGAGGTATGCACAAGCTGGCTCAGATTATAAAAATAAGTATAAAAAAATAACGCCCAATTAGTACATATTAATGTTGTGTTTTTTTTTTTTTTTGGGAGGGATGGGGGGGGGGGAATTAGGTACACACCTAACCTTTGGCATAATGTACAAAGTGGTTGTCCTGAAACTTGAACCTATAACCTCAAGGTTATTAGGCCAAGGCTTTACCATTGAACCAATGGTCATCCCTAGATTATAAAAATAAGTATATATATATATTTTTTATTCTACTGCTTTGTGAAGACGTTTGAATTTTGTCAACTTGAAAAATGCTTTGTACATTTAGTTACGCTTTTGCTTGCCTCACTTCTCAGTCTTTTTTATGGTGGTCTTTAGTAAGATGTTAACAGTTTATTTTCTTTCCCTTCTTTAATGACAATTATCATAGCTTTTCCTGCATAGTAAAGCCTTTTTTTTTTCCTTTGTTCTTTCATGGAGTATTCTTCTTCTATCAGTAAGAATAGTTTGCAAAATCATGTCATAATGAATCACAAGTTCTCTTTATGTTCTTTGCTTCTTTTCCCCAATAAGAAAGTGGTCCCTATTGCACATGTTATCAGAGTGACCTATAGGCCCAATATATGGTTTATGACTGCTTTGAAGTCTTGCCAGTTTTTGCTCTTACTTTACACAAATCACTTTAAATTTCCGGCTTCTCATATAATAGTTCATCGAGAATATCTTTGGGCTTTGACTTTTTTAGGTTGGTGCCATTGAAAGGGATGAAGAACTGACACCTCTCGGGTATCATTTGGCAAAACTTCCAGTTGATGTATTGATTGGAAAGGTGGGTACCAAATAATTGCTTTTATTGTAGGTATTTAAGAGAAAATGGATGTACTGCTTTGGCATTCTTTGTAAATAATTGGTTTGTGGAAATTTTGGTGATGGATTTCTTTTAATTTTTGTTTTGTTTTTTTCCATGTATGAAGATTAGATACCATTTTTTGTATTGGGCAACTCAAGATAAAGTTTCCGGCAAACAACTTTAAGCTCAGCATTTTACATTTGTGCAGACGTCAATTTGCTCTTCCTTCCCCCCCCCCCCCCAAAATTCTTGTAGAATGACATTTCAAGATTATCTTTAGGTTTTTAGAATCTTTCCTGTTTCCCCAATTCAAAAGCTTGATGTCTTTTTTTTCGCTTCTTACTCTATTGACTATAATTGCAAATGTTTATTTTACTTTCTTGTGAAAGAATCTTTTAGGTCTGCTTGTCTCTGTTAATATTTCTTTTATCATGAGTTGATTTGTAATTAAAGTTTACCAGGGACTTGTTTTACATCATTTACATCAGCCTTTTTTGGCTGCTCGACATGTATGGTGCAGTTTTGGGTTGGACACTTTCATTGGCAATATGTGTTTTCTCTCTCTTATAGTGGGCCCTTTGATCATAGATCTGTGTGTGTGTGTGTGTGTGTGTGTGTGAGAGAGAGAGAGAGAGAGAGGCCTAATGACAAAAACTAGTCGTTAGAGGCCTAATCACCTATTTATAGACATAGTCCAGCTTATACAAAACATTAGAGCTGAAAACTAACTTCTGAATTACCACTCGAACTACATCATATGTACTCACCAATTTTAATGAATTGCTTTAAATATTATTTGTTGGGTCATGGTGTTGATGCCGTCTTTCTTTGAAACTGCAGATGATGATTTATGGTGCAATATTTGGTTGCTTATCACCCATCCTTTCTATTTCGGCATTTTTAAGCTACAAGTCACCATTTGTATTTCCAAAAGATGAGGTCCCGCTTTAATACCAACTACTTTTGTCTCTCTTTTTAGAACAGAAAATAAATATCTTGGGAATAATTTCTTTCGTAAATTTGCAGAGGCAAAATGTTGAAAGAGTCAAGTTGGCACTGTTGACTGATAAGCTATATGGTGCAAATGAATCAGATGAAGGTAACGGGCAATCTGACCACCTACTGATGATGGTTGCATATAAGAAATGGGAGAGGATTCTACGTGAGGTTAGTGAATGGACACCTTCACTTTAAGCAGATCTTAAAAGGAAATAGTAGTTTTAAATTTGAAGGGCACATGTTCTACCCATTGAGTTAGGCATAGCTATACAATCATTTGTTTTGAATTATGGTATGGGCATGAGTGTTCATAAGAAATGGGATCTATATGGGGCCAATTTGGCATGGATTTTGGTGGACCATGATATGAACTTGCTTATAGATACCAAAATCCCCATTCAAATTTGGATTATTAAGTCTGTATTTTCCAGTCTGACAAAATAATGAAATTACTCTCATAGGTTTCTTTTTTAGGTTCATTCTTTCTACTTGGTATTGCATAAGAATGTCATTTTGAGTGTGAGGGCATTCTGCATCTTGTCAAAAAAATAAACCTCTCATTGTTAAAACATTATTTGATTTGCTTGACAATAAGAACTCAGATGTCTGCAAGAGATGACTGATGCCTTTGTTGACTTCAAGGTGGCATATATGTGTGTGTGCATGCCTGTGCATTGCAATATTTATATGGGAGGATGCTTTATCGTTGTAACATAAGGGATGTTGTTGTTTCAAAGATGTGTTAACTAATGCGACAAATTGTCATTCCTGCAGAATGGAGTTAAAGCTGCACACCGTTTTTGCAGTTCATATTTTTTAAGCAGTTCAGTTCTGTACATGATAAGGTTTGTTTCTTTCCCTGCACCTTATGTTACTTAGAGCAAAGTATTTCATGCATTATCTGTATTTATTTATTTATTTTCCCAGCATGCATGCTACATTAAAAGCATTCCAATTGTGGAAATATTTGTTTGCCTGGGAACTTTGGGTCCTATGCTTAGCCCTCAAGGAGTACCCAATAATTTGTTCAGCATATAAAAATTCACACTTTCTTCATTCCAACACATATATATGTAGAGAACAGACAAATGGGTATTCGGAACTAATGCATTTTTCAAAGTAAGTTTCAGTTTTCTTCTAATAAGATAAGAAGAGCACATGTAATCGGGGCATTTCCCTAAATAAGCCAAAATAATAAAGGAATTCCCAAACTAAGCCTAGTTTTGAAAGAATTCCCAAAGTAAGCTAACTCGCGGTTCACAATCGCGAGTTCAACACTTTTCCACCCCTCTCGCGTGAAATGTGGTAAATGTTAAACTCGCTGTTACGAAAAGCAAGTTTGATTAAGAACTCACGGTTACGAAACGCGAGTTTAATTAGTTTTTTTTTTCTTTTGAACTCGCTTTTACAAACCACGATTTCATCAAAAAAAAATTTTTCTTTTGAACTTGCTGTTACAAACCACGATTTTATCCAAAAAAAAAAATTTCTTCTGAATTCGCTGTTATAAATCACGATTTTATCCAAAAACTTTTAATATATATTAAAATCTGATCAACATAAGACGTACGCTGATGACAGCTTAAATGGTAGACCAATGTCATGGCTTGGCTGAGGCGTGGGTTCAAAACTCACGCCAAGTTTCCCTTTTTTTTTTCTTTTTTTTTTTTTTTTCACTCACTCACTCTATACTTTATATATTTATTATGTAATTTTTTTATCAAAAAAAGTAAAATATTTGTTTGGTTAATTAAATTTTTTTTTTATAAAACACAATTTTTTTTAAAATGTCAACATAATTGTTTAAAAAATATTCAGTGTATTTGGTTTCAGTTTGTTGGATTTAGTTGTTTGAAAATTGAGTTTTTTGATTTTCGTATTTTTTTTGTTTTTAGTGAATATTTTTTAAATTTTAAACATTTTTTTTACATTTTAGATACACCTTACTTAAATGTATCTAAATAGTAAAATATTTATGAAAAATATTTTCAAAATTAATAAATACATAAAAATACAAAAATGTCTGAGAAAAAATATTTTTGTATTTTTTTAGGAAAATATTTTTTAAATATTTGAACATTTTCTTTTTACTTTTTTAGATACACCTTAGTTATTTGTATCTAAAAATTAAAAAATTTGTGAAAAAATATTTTAAAAAATTAATAAATACATAAAAATACAAAAAATGTACTGAAAAAATATTTTTGTATTTTTAATATTTTTTCAGCAAAATGTACTCAAAAAATGTACGCTATATTTTAAAAGCGTACATTTTGCTGAAAAAATATTTTTGAGTACATTTTTTGAGTACGCTTTCACTGTGCATATTTTTTTGAGTATATTTTTCTGAAAAAATACAAAAAATACAAAAATATTTTTTCTGTATATTTTTTGTATTTTTATATATTTATTAATTTTGAAAAATATTTTTTTCAGCAAAATGTACGCTTTTAAAATGTATTAAAATATTTTAAAAGCGTACATTTTTTGAGTACATTTTGCTGAAAAAATTAATATTTTTCTGAAAAAATATTAAAAATACAAAAATATTTTTTCAGTACATTTTTTTGTATTTTTATGTATTTATTAATTTTTTAAAATATTTTTTCACAAATTTTTTAATTTTTAGATACAAATAACTAAGGTGTATCTAAAAAAGTAAAAAAAAAATGTTCAAATATTTAAAAAATATTTTTCTGAAAAAATACAAAAATATTTTTCAAACAACCAAATCCAACAAACTGAAACCAAATATACTGAATATTTTTTAAACAATTATGTTGACATTTTGAAAAAAATTTGTGTTTTATAAAAAAAAAAATTAATTAACCAAACAAATATTTTACTTTTTTTTGATAAAAAAATTACATAATAAATATATAAAGTATAGAGTGAGTGAGTGAAAAAAAAAAAAAAAATGGGAAACCTGGCGTGAGTTTTGAACCCACGCCCCAGCCAAGCCATGACATTGGTCTACCATTTAAGCTACCAGCAGCGTATGTCTTATGTTGATTAGATTTTAATATATATTAAAAGTTTTTGGATAAAATCGTGATTTATAACAGCGAATTCAGAAGAAATTTTTTTTTTTGATAAAATCGTGGTTTGTAACAGCGAGTTCAAAAGGAATTTTTTTTTTTGATGAAATCGTGGTTTGTAAAAGCGAGTTCAAAAGAAAAAAAAAACTAATTAAACTCGCGTTTCGTATCGTGGTTTGTAAAAGCGAGTTCAAAAGAAAAAAAAAAACTAATTAAACTCGCGTAAGAATCATGAAGTTCTTAATCAAACTTCGCTTTTAAATGAGTTTAACATTTACCACATTTCACGCGAGAGGGGTGGAAAAAGTGTTGAACTCGCGATTGTGAGCCGCGAGTTAACTTATTTTGGGAATTCTTTCAAAACTAGGCTTAGTTTGGGAATTCCTTTATTATTTTGGCTTATTTAGGGAAATGCCCCCATGTAATCTAGCATGTCACTAGTGCCCATGGGTCCATTCACTACAATCCAGCTGATTGGTTGGTCAGGGTAGCAAGTCTGAGATTGATTTACTTGTGTTATGTTGAGTTCAACCCCATGTTCTCTGAGCACTCTCATCAGTTTATTTATTTATTTTCCAATGTGGTAGAGACATGCGAATACAATTTGGAACTTTGCTGGCAGACATTGGGCTGATCAATCTTCCAAAGGATTATCAGGTTTTTTTGTTGCTTAATATTACCATATAAACATCATTTATGAGTTTTAAGTTTTGAATTCTTAACACATCCCTCTTTCATATTGCCATTTCATTGCCTCATCAATGAATGCTTATGTGTGATAATCATATGTACAAAATATATGCTTGGATTTCATGTATATATTTGGATAATTGTATATTTTAGCAATGTTATTAAAATCGGGATCCTACCTTGGATCATTAGAGGGGTTTACAAGATCGGATCAAGAATTGTACCATCATAAAGACAAAGAAAAAAATGCATAATAATTTTTATATAAATAAACATTTCTCAAAAGTAAACAAAGCCTAATTTAAACTAAAAAGAAGTTAAAATGTTGTGGAAAAATATAATGTACCATGCAAATATAAATATTATACAACAGAAAGCTCAATATTAAGAGAGTTGGACTTTGGACACCTAAAAGGGAAAGGGAAAAAAAGAAAAAGTAGAAAAGGGTTGAACGGTAACTTTTTATTTTCTTGTGCAATTGCAATCGGAAAAACAGAAAGAGCGGAACATAAATAGGGGGCGGGTGGAGAAGATCCTCTAAGAGACCAAAAAGAAGGGAGTCAAATAAATAAATATGTTTTATCCTATTTAATTAAGTGGAGACAACAAAAAAGATGACGAAGCATAATTGGCATAATTAGAGAGAGAGAGATGACGAAGCATAAATGGAAAGTGAGTGGGTTAGGGAGAGTGATGGAGTTGCTCAAATTGTAGCATTGTTCTCTTGACTAATTTTTCCAAATTACAATAATGTTTGAACATCTATTGCCCGAGTCTATTTTTAGCCTATTTGATCCCATATAACTTATTTTTATTTAATTTGAGTCTAGCATAAAATGGGTAATTAGGCCACAAACATAAAATAACAAAAAAGAGAGCCACATGCAAAACAAAAAATAACCACATGGTTGAGAGATGGTGAAACGACAGAGAGATGAAGATGCATATGAGATATAACTGAGAAAAGCCCTAGCACATCAAATAAGAGTATTCAAAATATTTGGAAATTAGTGGTGGCTCATATGCAATTCAGGTATATAAATTGGTGGTGGTGTGGGGCAGTTGGAAACTACCAACCCTGTTACCAATCAAAACTGGATTCGGGTTTGCTTCTTTCACCGAGAACCCACCCCTACCTGTTTAAATCTTTCTCGAAACCCATCCCGTTAAGGGCAGGGCTGGGCAGGTTACCTCTTTGGGGTATTACTGCAATACCAATCTATGATCCTCCCAATGAAGAGCATCTGAGATTCTGAGCAGATTCAAATGTACTGTGCTCAGCAGAGTTGAATTGATGAGCATAATTGTTAATAAATCCAAACTCCAAAGCAATCCCTCTACATGCACTTTCCCTGATGTGACTGTTTTTCCACCATCTCATACATCAGTTTTTCTTTCACATAACCAGCCACATCTTCCTAACCTTTTTCATCTCTTTTTGAGTCAGGAGTGTAGCTCTAATAAGGAATAGGCTAAACTATGACACTTTCATTCTCCTAACACTTATCACTGGAATCTTTGTTTAGATAGGCTTTGCAGCTCTCATCCCCAATTAATCACTAGCCTGCTAAGATTTGGATTACAAATAGCAATTCAACTAGGATCCTGTTTCACATAGGTATCTGTAGAACAATGAACACAAAAATACTGTTGATAGTCTATTTCTTTCTTTTTAGGAAAATAAGTTGTCAAAAACTTGTCTCCAGGGGTGGTGCCACATTGTAGAGAGTGGGGTCAACTGACCCCATCAGCCAATTTCAAAAAAATTATAAAAAAAAGACTTTTTGATATTTGTTTTATCTATTTGCACCTATTACTCTGTTTGCTTCACTCATGTCTAAGGTTTTAAAAAGCGGCCGCAACCATTACGTAACGCCGTTACGTAACGGTTTTAGTGGTTACCGCCACCCGTTACGGCCGCTTTTGCAGTGTGATTGAGATTCACAGGTGTGTCGGCCGTAGCGGCTGCCGTAGAAATAACGGTGCCGTAACAACCGTGACCTATTACACCGTTACATGCGGTTCCAAACTGTTTCTTTCGAAAAAACACACAAAAAAAGATTGAAAATGGGGGAAAAGGGGTACAGAGAAGAGGGAATAAAGAGAGAAAATGGAGGAGCAAGAAATAAAAAGAGAGGAGGGAAGATGAAGAACATATTATTGATTTGTTGAAGCTGTAAGACCAATGCTATTCTATTTAGCTGCTATCACTCAACCATTTTGTTTGTGTGTGTCTATCTATATATTGTTTGAAAATAATAATAATAATAAGTGTGATTATTATCTATTTGGCTTGGTTAAAATATGTATATATATATATATTTAGGCTCTTATTTATTCTCTTACTTTTGTCATTGTTTATCTTATATATAATAGTTAGTGATTGATTTTTTGTATAATATAAAGTCATTAATTATTAAAATAAAATGTAAAAAACTCAATTTATAGTGACTTAAAAATATGAAATATATTGGATCATACTTAAAAATTTACAAAAATTGATCAATATTTATTTTAAATCCAATAAATATGATTATGGAAAAAAAATATGCGTATTGGTAAGTTTTTTTCAAATTGTGTGAAAAATAAAAAAATTCACAGTTCCGATTACTGCAACCGTTACACTACGGCCTTTACACCCTTAATAACCGCAACCGCCACATTCTGACCTTAAGCAACTTTTCCAGAACCTTGTCTTTGTCTGTTGCAACTTGCAACCATAGACTCCACAGTATACATTAGTGTGCAGTCAATTGATGCCACAAGAATTTGAAAAATGATTCAAATATATATATATGTACTCCCTCCGTCCCAAAATAGTAGTCCCTTGTTCCATTTTTCATTGTCCCAAAATATTATTCCCTTTTCAAAAATCAATTACTAAAACAACATGAATTTCCTATTTTTGTCCTTTTAAATTCATTAATATTAATATACACAAAAGGTATAATTATGATAATTGATATTCCCAAAAAAAATTGTACTATTTTAATTTTAAATCAAAGGGTAGTTTTGGAAATTTAATATTTTTGAAATGTAATAATTGTACTATAAAAAAAAGTTGGATTCCCAAAACGGACCAATAATTTGGAACGGAGGGAATATATAATAGTTTTTTAAGTAAAATTAACTCCACTAACTTACAAAAATTGACCCCACTAAGCTTAGAGTAATTGGATCATTCAAAAAAATTTCATGCCATTGGCCAAGCCCCAAAGAAGAACAAATTTATCCAAGCCCAAAAACTAATTTCAACGATCCCACTCCATGAATCACAAAAATATACTTCTGATGTCTCCAATTAAAATATGAAAATTCATTGAAAGCAATTGTAGAAGTTTATATATTTGCCTTTTATAAGTATGAATGCACTAAAGTTTATGTCCTACACGGCTTGAGGTTACTATAAATAAATTTGTGTGATAATAAATTTGATTTATATCTCCACTTTGAACTATTGTCCTAGATGTCATGTCCTTTATATATTTCCAAGTTATTTAGTTCTATGTGTTTAAGAATTTTTTTCATTGTTTCCATGAGAGTTTTGAGAGGAATGCAATTTTTTGTATCAGGGCAAAAAGAATGAGAAGCTTGATAGTTGGCTTTCGGATATGTCACAATTATTCAACATGCATTCACATCATTCTTCAATTGTGAAGGTACAACAAACGTTTTTTTTTTTTTTTTTTTTTTTTAAATGTACGTGTTTACATGCTGTTGTGTAAGTTTTTATCAAATTGTGTATATTGTCCTAGGAAGTTTACATTATACTGGATCTTACTGATATCATGTTCCATGTTTGAAGTATATTTTGTTTTGCCAAGTTTTTTTTAATGATGTTGGTGTCCTGTTTTTCTAGTAGTATGCATCTTCTTTTCTTCTTTGATTCTCCCAATCTGTTGCATTATGATTGCCTTGATATGTTGTCATACACATGAAGCATTTACTTCATGGGCAAATCCATAAAAGACAGTACAATACAATCTTATTCTGTTTTGCACATGTATGTTTCAAGTAAACCTTGATGCGTTGTCACGCACAGAAAGCTTCAAGAGATGCCAATACATGTCTAGCAATTCTACATGTTACAGTAGATTACATGCTAGCTTTTTTGCATATGAAACTACTGGGAATACAAAGTCTTAACTGCTACAATGTTAATATTGTGAGTGACTCATGTGCTAAAGTAAAATACTAGCACTATTTCTGTGCCCCTTTTGGGTAAGTAAATTGCATAAAATCTAATGTCATTTGATTTGGATTTTAGTTAGAGTGGAATGGATAAAGCTCCCTCTGCAATTCATAATATATTTGTACCACTTCAAAATGCAGGCAACGTATTGCAGTTGTTTATTTATTTATTTTATTATTATCTTAAAAAAATTCTTTGGAGATTTTTTAAATTTGTTTGTGGGTTTGAAAAAACCAAGTCATTATTTTTATCCTTTATGAACAAACCATGGCATCTAATTGTGTTTGCCTTGGAGCACTAACGATTTACTTTAAATTAATTGCAAAAGGAACAACCTCCAAAATGCCCAACAATGCCTTTTGTAAATATTTGCAAGGTTTTTAAAGCTTACAATTGTATGCAACAATAAAAGTTGAGAAACTCATCCAAAAGTTTTGTTGTGTTCACATTTCATTACATATGAACTTGTCTAGATATTTGATCTTCAAGATACTTTGCAGGCAATAATATGTGCTGGTTTATATCCCAATGTAGCTGCTACTGAAGATGGCATTGTCAAAACAGTTGGTGTCCTTAATCAGTCTGCAGCTCCTGCAACAAAGGGACGCCCTGCCTGGTATGATGGAAAAAGAGAAGTTCACATACATCCTTCTTCTATCAACAGCAACTTAAAAGCTTTTCAGTACCCATTTATCGTATTTCTTGAAAAGGTGGGCACATGTATGAATTTACTTTAGTTCATTTTCTTGGGTGACTCTTTGTGTTTTCATCTTGAATTGTAAATTTATTTTAAGTCATCTTTTTCCATGGTAGTGTAGTAGTTCATATATTTTGTATCAGTCTATTTGCGTTGGAGTGGGCAAATACGTTTTCATTTAGCTGAGTTATGACTATGAAGCCTTTATAACACCTTTTGTACTTCGATTGCATAATAGTTTCATGATAAGAAGGTTGCTTAATTATTGATACTGTTTTTATGCAAGTCAGTTTGCAGTTAAATATATCACATGGACAGTGATAATATTTTATCGGATCAGAATTGTGAGACCATGATTTAATATCTTTCTTTATAAAAAATTTGTGGCATCACATGTAATTCAAAATAGAGAAAAAGAAGGTAAAAGTCTAGTATGAACAATCCTATGTAACTTCCAACATGCAATTATTTGTGTTTTCATCTTGAATTGTAACTTCCATAAATATCTTGTTTCAATATTAATCTGTTGTTCTGTACTTGATCTTTTGACAATATTAGGATAAGAAGGTTATTGAATCATTGTGTCTGTTTTATTCAAGTCAGTTTGCTCTTAAGCATATCTCAAGGGCATCAATGAAATTTATCGGATTGGAATTGTGATACCATGGTTTTATGCCCTTACGCTGTTTTTGGTTTATGGATTTGGGTAGGGATTTGGAAAGAAAAAAAAAAAAAGACAAGGTAAGTGAAATGTAGTTATATTTCATTCACATTTCACCTACCTTTTCCATTTCACTTTCTAAATCCCTTCCCAAATCCATAAACCAAACACAACCTTAGTGTTTAAAATTTCTGACATCATAATTAATTCAAAATTTAGAAAGTATAAGGTAAAAGTTGAATATGTACAAATTTAGGTTGTATGATCACATACTTCATTCACACTGAGATTCAAAGACATGCAGTTGTGGCCTCCCGTTAATTATTGCTATAAAATGCAGAGATCAAGTTTCAATTTTCCCTCGTGAGCTTTCTTTTTGGTGAAACTAAAATTTATGTCTAAACTGATGTCTTGTGGCTACAATATGAAACTCTTATGTTTTAAAAAACAGAGAACTTGAGAACTTTTGCTTTTAGTAAAAGAATGATAGTACAAGATGAGAAAGAATCTACAAATGGAAGGATTAGTGGACCCATTCCTGTTCTATGGGTTTGAAAAGTATATAAGCTAAGAAGCACGGACACTCTAAGATGGGTGCTGTGTCCATGTCCTACACAGCAGGGACACGCGTCTAAGTGTCTGACATGCCATGTGACGTGTCAGTTTTTCTAATTATTAATTTCTTTTGTAGGACATGTCATGGACACGTATGTCCTGTGTTTGAACACGCCTCAAGACACTTTTGTATTTTTGTATTTTTATAAGTTGTTGATTTGGGGTTGAAGTAAAATATATAGAAAAAAGAGGGAATAAGTCGAAAAAATATAAATATACCCACATATACATGCCTCTCATATCTATGTATCCTAAATTTATATTCATATATATAGTAAATAATTTTTTTTTTTTTGATCTTATCCCCACGGTGTTTGTGTCCTAATTTTTTAAAAATCGTTATGTCCCATATCCATACACGTGTCCGTGTCCGTGTCTGTGTCTGTGCTTCTTAGTCAATAAGTAATCCATCATGCAGGGGAAGGGAGAAACGGGATGCAAGAATTTCTAGAATCCTGTGGATGCATTCATGACAAACTACAGAAAAGTTCGACATTCAGTGAAATGCACGGCCACTGTAACATAATGTTCTTGTTATTTTAATCTGATCATTAAGAGTATGACTTAAAACTTCCAGTTATATTTGTTTTCAGGTATTTGTATGGGTACTATTTTTACATGCCATGCTATAGGAGTTATTTCACGATTTTCTGAGACATGTTTGGCTGCAATATCTGTATGTTTCTGTTTTAGTTAATCATGAGATTTAAAATGTCAATGTAATGCTCTGTGTTCTCAGGTCGAAACGAATAAAGTATTTCTGCGGGATACTACTGTCATCTCCCCTTACTCTATTCTGCTGTTTGGTGGCTCCATGAATGTTCAACATCAGGTATCTTACCTGTCTACTCTTAATGGAATAATACATGCACGAGTACCTAGATGCTGCTTATTATATTATATTTAGTATTGGTTCTTGGTTTGTTACCAATGTGTATATATTGAATTTATTTGTCATTTGATCTGTTTTGTTGATTTTAATCCCATCCATTTTGGCTGGTTTACAACCATGGCAAAGGGCCAAATTAGCATTATTGTACATGTAACGAACAATGTTGGAGCAAGCGTTCATGTCTAATGCTACTCCAACTGGACAAGTACAAACATTCCTGCCAATAGGAGTTTTTGAGAAAAGTTTCCCCTTATTTGAACTTTTGGTATTTATATGTAAAATGAAGCGCATGTCATACGTATAAACATGATTGCACAAACATATAGTTACAAATATGAATGTACATACTGTTAGCATATTATACTCACCGAAAGTGTTAGCATTTTTATATTAGCCGAAAGTTGCACTATAGTAGGGTTTGTATTATTCTATAATTATCTCTCGTGTAAACCCTAAATCCTCATTTATAAATAAGGGATGATATTCAATCATACCCTAAGCTGGTTAATCAAAGCTTCATGGTATCAAAGCTTGAGCTCTAGGGTTTCGGCACACCCTCACTCTAGGGTTCGAAACTTACCTAGGTGGATCCTCTGTTGGGTCGATCTTCAGTTGTTGTTGTCACTCTGCTTCGTCTTCATTAGCCGGTGGATCATCGGCTTCGGCTTCGGCTTCGTCTTCGTCTTCCGCCTCAGTCGCCGTCGTCCTCAGTTCGTCCGCTCGCCGTCGTCCTCAGCTCCTCAGTTCATCGCCTAGCAGTTCGTCGCTCGTCTCTGTCGCTCGTCTCGTCTCTGTCGCCGTCGTCTCTGTTGTGTAGGGTATGATATAACCTCTGTTTTGTAATACATGTATAAATAAATAAATTAGTAAATATATATATATATATAAAACAAGAAAAAAAAAAAAAAAACAAAAAAAAAAAATGATTTCTTAATTTTGTTATGCTCTTATAGTGGTCATTGTGCCTGTTCTTTCACCACCACCTTCCGAGTTTGTGATTGCCACTAGTTTTGTTGCGGGTTTGGTCGTATTGTATCCATGACAGATTCCACCAGTGTGTCCCCTTCTTCTCAAACACCGAGGAGTGAGAGTCCCATTATACCTACTACCATGACTGAGAACCCCAACCCTAGTATGAAAATCACCACCTCTCTCTTTAATGGTCAGAACTACCTAACATGGTCTCAAAGTTTGACTATGTTTTTGAAGAGCAGAGGGAAGATGACGTATGTTGATGGCAGGATACAGGCACCTAGTACCACTGACTCAGGTTATGACCAATGGGAGATTAACAACTCTTTGATTATGAGTTGGCTTATCCATTCAATGGTTCCAGAACTTGGTGAGGGCTACTTGTCTATGGAGACGCCAGAAGTTTGGGATCTTTGTGGTCACCTATTCATAAAGGGAATTTCTCATAAGCATTTGAGTTGCGCGCTCTATTGAGAGCTCAATTGAGGCCGACTATTCTTCAAGATTTCACTTTCCTTCACCAACTACCGAAACGCCTTGACCACCGAAGACTATAAGCCCATTTGCCTGCTAATTACATGGGTACAAGAAGTTCATCGCCGCAGGAGCAGTCTTTAAATTTCGGCGGCCTAAATGGAGTATGATCCAATTAGGGTCGAGTTCGGTATGGATACTCTTCCTTCACTTCAGAGGCATTTGCCTATGCGAGAATGAGGAGAGTCGCCGGTCGCTATGATGTCCCCTGTCTCTCTTGGCCGCTCAAGACATTCTTGCTGCTCCTCGAGATGGCCTCGGCCTAACTCCCATTCCTCTGCTGCTTTGCTAAGTGCATGTACGTGATTATTGCAAGAAGCCGCGGCATACTCGTGAGACATGTTGGAAGCTTCATGAGACTCCATCCGGGGGTCGAGGTGATCGGTCTGATTCTCGAGGCGGTCGGTCAGGCCAATCTAGAGGACGTGGTTCCTATTCCCGGGCTCATCAGACTAGTGTCGTTGATCCACTTGATTCTAATTTCTTTACATTGGCCAAGCTTACGTCTTGGTGGAGGATGCTTTGTGCTAATTGTTGGACCATCGGTTTTCTCCTGCTCTCAGTACAGCTTCCTCGTCCTTTGCCCACTCAGGTAACTTAGCCTCTTCTCCTTGTGTTTTCCTGTGTCATAAATCTTTGCCTTGGATCATTGATTCTGGTGCCTTAGATCATATGTCTGGCTCCTCTGATCTTTTCTCTGTCTATAAGCCCTCTTCAGGTCAGGACAAAGTTAGGATTGCCGATGGTACTGTTTCTTTCATTTTTGGAAAAGGTTTAGTCCACGTCACTCCTACCATCCATCTGTCTTCTGTTCTCCATGTTTCCAATTTTTTTGTTAATCTATTATCCTTGAGTCGTCTCACCCAGGATTTGAATTGTAGTGTGACATTTTTTCCTAATCATTGTCTTTTTCAGGACCTTGTCACGAGGAGGACAATTGGCAGTGATAGTGCAGAAAATGGTCTCTACTTCCTAGATCAACCGGACAAACTTGCTTATTCTTCCACCACGTCTTCTACTGCCCCCGCTGATTTATGGCTGTGGCATCGGCGTCTTGGGCATCCTTCATTTCATTTATTTAAGCATTTATTTCCTTCTAGTTTCGCAAATCATCAGGTGTTTGACTTTCTTTGTGAGTCTTGTCAACTTGGAAAACAGCACAGAGCTTCTTTTGCTCCCAGTTTGAATAAAAGTTTAGTTCTTTTTTCTTTAATATATTCTGATGTTTGGGGTCCCTCTCGTGTTATGTCTGTGAAAGGTCATCGATGGTTTGTTACATTTATTGATGATTTTTCTCGTGCTACTTGGGTGTATCTCATGAAAGATAAGAGTGAGGTTTTCTCTGTGTTTCGCACTTTTCATAAGATGATTTGTACTCAGTTTGGGGCCACTGTCAAACTCTTTCGTTCTGATAATGGCGGGGAATACATAGATTCTGGGTTAGGACAATATTTCTCTACTCATGGCATTATCCATCAGACCTCTTGCACCAATACCCCTCAACAAAATGGGGTGGCGGAACGCAAGAATCGGCATCTTCTTGACATGGCTCGGTGCATGTGTTTTTCTATGAATGTGCCTCGGCCCTATTGGGGCGACGCTGTTCTCACCGCTGCCCATCTTATTAATCGTCTCCCTACCCAGGTCTTGCAAAAACAGGCTCCTCTTCACGTCCTCCTAGGTTCTCAGTCCTTGTTTTCTATTCCTTCAAAAAATTTTGGTTGTGTCTGTTTTGTTCATAATCACTCTCCCTCTCGTGGTAAGTTGGACCCTCGCTCCCTCAGGTGTGTTTTCCTTGGTTACTCTCCTACTCCAAAGGGGTATAAATGTTACCACCCTTCTTCTCGTAAGTGGTTTATGTCCATGAATGTTACTTTCTTTGAGTTCCAGTCCTATTTCTTGTCCTCTCCGGTGTCACCGTCCTCATTTCCAGGGGAGCCTTGGTATGAAGTGAGTTCTGTGCTTCCTATGGTGGAAATAGTTGTTCTTGCACCACCCTCTTCTACTAGGACTATAGAACCCACTATCACCAAGGATAAGGTCGGGCATGTTTATGTCCGGGACATAGACAGACAACAAGTTAACTGGATACAAGGGACCACTTCTGCTACTCCACTGCCATCTCCTGCTTCTGATGAGAGTCTAGGTAACTTCGAATCTCTTGAATCCATTGATCTTGATGTTCCTATTGCCAAGAGGAAGGGTGTGAGATCTTGTACTCAACATCCTATATCACAGTTTGTGTCATACTCTCATTTGTCATCCTCATATAGAGCGTTTGTGTCCAATATTTCCTCTGTTAGTATTCCTAACCATTTTCAGGATGCTCTTGCTACCTCTGAGTGGAAACTAGCCATGATTGAGGAAATGAAAGCACTTAGGAAGAATGACACTTGGGAATTGACTGAGTTACCTACGGGCAAACGACCTGTGGGATGTAAATGGGTATATACTGTGAAACACAAAGCAGATGAGTCTATTGAGCGTTACAAGGCAAGACTTGTGGCAAAAGGGTTTACTCAGACATATGGCATTGATTATCAAGAGACCTTCACACCCATGGCTAAGATGAATTCAGTCAGAGTACTTCTCTCTCTAGCGGCTAATCTTGATTGGCCGCTTTATCAGTTTGATGTCAAGAATGCCTTTCTCCATAGTGATCTCGAAGAAGAGGTATATATGAACATTCCTCCTGGTTTTGAGGATCATCAGACAGAAGGCAAAGTATGCAAGCTTCGGAAGTCATTATATGGTCTCAAACAGTCTCCAAGGGCTTGGTTTGAGAGATTCACTCAGGCTATGTTTAAATATGGCTTCAAACAAAGTCAGGCAGATCACACATTGTTTGTGAAACATTCCTCATGTGGTAAGACTACAGCACTTATTGTTTATGTAGATGACATAATTCTTACAGGCAATGATAGTGAGGAAATACCTCTGTTGAAGAAATATTTAGCTAATGAATTTGAAATTAGAGACTTGGGAAGCTTGAAGTATTTTCTGGGAATTGAAGTTGCTCGCTCTAAGGATGGGATATTTATCTCACAGAAAAAATATGTGCTTGACCTGTTGAAGGAAACTGAGATGCTTGGCTGCAAGGCATGTGCCACTCCACTGGAACCCAATCAGAAATTGGGGGATGATGAAGGAGGAGAAGTTGTTGATAGGGGGAGCTATCAGCGATTAGTGGGTAAGCTCATTTACCTATCTCACTCCCGTCCTGATATTGCTATTGCTGTCAGTGTGGTTAGTCAGTTTATGCATGCTCCTCATCAGATTCACCTTGAGGCTGTCATGAGAATCTTGAGGTACTTGAAGTCTGCTCCTGGTAAGGGTCTTTATTTTTCAAAGTATGATCATCTTCGTGTGGAAGCCTATACAGATGCTGACTGGGCTGAATCAGTAACTGATAGGAGATCGACTTCAAGGTATTACACATTTGTTGGAGGCAACCTAGTTACTTGGAGGAGTAAGAAACAGAATGTGGTTACCAGGTCGAGCGCAGAAGCTGAGTTTAGAGCTATGGCACAAGGTGTGTGTGAACTTTTATGGCTCAAATTATTGTTGAGTGATCTAAGTATTGATCAGACAGACTCCATGCGGTTATACTGTGATAATAAGACCGCCATCAACATTGCTCACAATCCAGTTCAACATGACAGGACAAAACATGTTGAGATTGATCGCCACTTCATTAAGGAGAAACTCACTAGTGGTACCATTTATACTCCTTTTGTCCAGTTTGGTGAACAACTTGCTGACATTCTCACCAAGAGGGTTGGGAATAAACCATTTCATGACATATTAGGCAAGCTGGGCATGAGACATATCTTCGCACTAGCTTGAGGGGAAGTGTTAGCATATTATACTCACCGAAAGTGTTAACATTTTTATATTAGCCGAAAGTTGCACTATAGTAGGGTTTGTATTATTCTATAATTATCTCTCTTGTGTAAACCCTAAATCCTCATTTATAAATAAGGGATGATATTCAATCATACCCTAAGCTGGTTAATCAAAGCTTCACATACATGTATAATGAAAGTGCAAGGGTAAACTTTCACTAGCCTCTCGTACATAACCTTTTTCCTCACCTATATTTGCTTTTTTATTTTATGATGTATGCTTTTGCACATAGTTGTTTAATGTTATAGGAACTAGTTTTTTTAACTTTTGAGTCTTCATTGTAATGACACCTATCAGGTTATGATTAATATACACTACAGGCAATGAGTTAATAATAGTTTATGCTTATTTAGACAAATTACATAACATAATTGTAAATTGGTGTGAATTTTTTGTACATCATATCCAACATGAACAATATACAAAGTACAAAAAGAAATGAAGTATCACAGGTATGGAATGAACATGGTAAATCTTAAAAATATCAATCGAGGGCTGTGGTGAAGAACTCCTACCATTGTGTTATTTTTTCTTCCACTCAAGGATTGGTATACTGTTTGTTTTCCTATGGCAGAGTGGATTGGTCACCATAGATGGCTGGATAAAATTGGTAGCGCCTGCCCAAATTGCTGTCCTCTTCAAAGAACTCCGGTTAACACTTCATTCTGTTCTCAAGGAGCTGATTAGGAAGCCACAGGTAGATTCTGTTTTCCTGCTCAGTATCACTCATGTCATGAATAGCCATAATTTGGGTAACTATTATTTATTGCAACTGAATTCACCTACTACCATGAAATACATCTATTTTTTGATTCTTATGGTTGATATTTTGGTATTGTCAATCATAGTTGTCAAATCGGAATTCGTATCGTGAATCGAAATGGTCTCGTACCGAATCGAATCGAATCGAATCGTGAATCGCAAAGATTTGGTCACTTTTTCTAAATTACTTGAAAACATATATCTACATGCTTTGATGTTAAATATATCTTATGAATATAAAATATTTAGACTTAAATCGATGAAAATATTATTTTGAATGATAATCACATAGTTTAATAGGTAAGAAGTTAACAAAAGTTCCTATGTAAGATCACCATCTTACATTGTTTTTCTTTTTTAGATATTTCATCTTTTATTTTAAAGCTTAAATTATTTTAAAAAGTATAACTGACCTCACACATGTAATATTCAATTTAATAAAATAGCAATAGATAATTCATAGTGTAACTTTAATCTTAAATATCTTTAGAAGATATATTTTGATTTTTTAAAGGGAAAAAAAATGAGAAGAGAGGTTAAAAATATGTTGGGTCTGACTAAATCTGTTTGGATCCTATTAAACACTCCATGATCACTAAAATAACAGGAAATCATGTATATATGTTGGTTATTTTGGTATTAAACGTTATTAGAAGTTGTGTTATGTCATTTTCACTAAAAAAATGAAGAAAAAAATAGTCAAAAATATGTTACATAATAATTTTAAAAATTGCATGAATCGTAAAAAATGAATCAAATCGTGAATTGATTGCGAATTATGTGATTCACTAAATTCACTTCCAAAATAGATTCACCCATAGATTCGTATCGATTTTGCAAAAATTGCAAATTGAATCACGAATTGTATTCTGATAACAGAGTTGTCAATATCGATCACCTTTTTAGTAAATCGTATTGGAAGTATATAGTGATGTATAGCACCATTTTCTGTGTGCATCACATTTTCCTACAGGTAATAAATATTGCAACTCCTTGATGGAGCTCCAGTCAAGATGCATTACCATTCACTTTATCCTGTGTTTGGATCTTGGATTTGTGAAGTGATTTGTAAAGTGAAAATAAAAGAGACGGGAAAGGTGAATGAAATTGTAAGAAAAATTTATGCTTATTCCTAATCGACAGGAATTAAACAACAATTCAAACTAAACAATCAAACAAGGACAATCAGACAACTATGTAATTGATTCAAATGTCTCGAAAGAATGAGGACTGCTCTGGAACAATTGACAGTTACAAGGTACACAAAAAGTAATTTCGAAAGTGAAACTACTGAAGTTCACAAAAGTTTACAAATCACAGTGATGAACTACTCCTATTTCGAAAGAGAGACAACTACTAAGATAAAACTAAATCTAAAGCTAAGTGTTGTAGAGTTTGTTGATGCTTTCTTCCTTGCAATCCCTGGCTTTATACTCCCTTCTTTCTCTGGCCCACATCTGCATGATCCTGCAACTGCCAGTGCTTAACTGCTGCAACTGCCTCTTTACTTCCAAACCTCATTAAATCTTCATTTCTACCTATTGAACTGCTCTCCTTCCATCATGCCACGTGTCCCTCCACATTTTTTACTATGGCCAAACCCCTATTTTGCGCATGCTTGTTTCTGCAAAAATCCACCAAGTCCATGATGCATTCTGGTAACTGCTCCATTCTCTGAATTGCAACTGACCCATTCTTCTCATGTCACCTGTCTCTTTGACTAATAAAGGACCCTTACCTTGTCCTTGTTACATGTCAACACTTGAATAGTCCACCTGTCAACATGAACCTTAACAAAAATGGGTGCAAACAGAAATATAAGATTTTTTTTTCACAAATCCATTTTTCTTTTCTTTTCCCTCCACAAATGCATCTACAATCCAACAGTTGATTTCATACAGGGATATGCCATGGAAAGTGCTTCTATGTTTTTTTTTTTTTTTTTCCCAAGAAGCATTAATAACTTATGTATAAAATCAGTTTGAATCTTAAGGCGATGCTTCAATCCCCACACATTTAGGCTTACATGAGTTTTCATAGAGAGAGAGAGAGAGAGAGAGAGAGAGAATATCTAGCCCACATGCATTGCTTATATGCCTTTTTCTTGGCATTGGACTCAACTGTTACTTATTATTTAGATCTCTTAGAAAACCAAATAACCTTTAATTAACATATTTTTCTTTGCTTTTCAGATGGCTACTGTTGTAGATAATGAAGTCATGAGATCTATTACACATTTGTTGCTAGAAGAAGACAAATCCCCGAAGTAATCAAGTCAACCATGGAGGTACATAAGCATGTATTTGCTTCTCATAATTGCTTGGACCAAAACATAAGCAATTCCATCCAAGTTCATGATTACATTCTATGATTCACAAACAAGCAAGCTGGGGTAGTTTGTTCGTAGACCTGTTTCATCTATGGTGAGTTTTCCTGTCTCGTCTTCACCTCCAGTAGCTTTTATTTGTGTCAATTAGACAAACCATAAACTCAAGAACGTCATGAAAGATGTATTTGAAGCATTTTGTTAGCTACTGTTATATGTTTAATTTGTTAGTTAAGGAACCTGTTCTCACTTAATTTGTGCCCCAAGTCATTCTTGTTTTTCCAGTCTGCAGGTCTTCTATGTACATGTGGTGTGTTATACTCCAGACTACACAAGATACGAACTGAGTATAGAAGGTTTTCTTTAAAGAACGTTCTAGTTCAGGTTATTGACAACCGGGGCTGGGGTTCTCACAGAGAGAGAGAGAGAGAGTTGTAAACTATTTAGGTGTTTTATCTTGGAAAAGTATAATTTTAACAAAGGCTGGGCATAGAAGCTTTCCTAAACCATAGGATGTATGTTAAACAATATTCTTATTTACATTCACCTGTCCATCTCTCTTATTTTTATTTTATTCTGGTTAAAGCTATTGTGTGTAACAATATAGCTGCAATTGATTAGGAGGATAATACTTCTCTTTTTCTTTTTCCTTTTCAATTTTGTTACGTACTTTTGACAGTTCTATGGCAACGAATTTTTTTAAATACCTTGTAATGTGTTACAAATGCTTTGGTTTAATGGGCCTCTCATTCTCCGTCCAAGGGCTGTCAATGGATCAATAAAGACTTGAAAATTGCTATTTATATAAAACAATGCTTCACCAGAATGATATAATAATGGTATTTTTGTAATTAAATGTCATTCAAATAGCATTTTGTTTTAATAAGACTTAATACAGTTACATCATACAAGTTCTGTGTAATTTTCTATATGTACATATCCTCTACTTGATCTCGGGGCAACTATGCATGCCCGGAGGAGAAAGAGAAGGAGGAGGATGAGGATGAGAAGAAAACTGAGCAAGCATAAGAGAAGCAAAATTAAAATGCATAGAAAGAAATGTTGTTGATTGTTGTTAAGCTAAACAGTATAGATCACTTTTAGGCATTGCCTTATCTTAGCGGAGGCAGATTTTCTTTAAAAAAATTGTGAGTCATTTGACGCCGCTTTACATCCTAAAAGAAAGGTACTATGAGTTTAGAGTTTGGATTATCTTAAGTTGGTCATCTAATCTGAAAGGTATTAGAATTTGATGGACTTATTTTGGAGTTGATATCGACAATTTAAACTGTTTATTTTTTAAGATTCGTTGATTGAAATGTTCATATAAAAAAATAAAAATGATTGGACATCAATAGTTATATATTTAATTCACATTTATTTTTTTTTTTAAATGGACCCAAATATAATTTTAAAAATAATTATTCATTTTTTGTAATATAAATGTAATTCAAATGCTATTGATATTTAATCATTTTTTTTAATGAATATTTTACTTAAAAATTCTTAAAAAATGAATAGTTTTGATCATTAGTTCAATCTCGAAATGGATCCGCTAATTTCAAGCGCTATCTCAAGTTCAAAAATGCCCAACTTAAAAAAATTCAAACCCGGAAAACTTGGAAATTAAGCTTTTCTTTCATTTCTTGATGTGTAGTAAGATCAAGCTCATGAATTTATTATCACAGATCTAAACTAGTCAATAAGATTCATTTTTAGATGATGCGAACCTTGATAGGGACAACGGCCTGGAAAACTTGAAAATGAAGCTTTTCTTTCGTTTCTTGATGTGTAGTAAGATCAAGCTCATGAATTTATTATCATATATATAACCTAGTCAATAAGATTCATTTTTAGATGATGCGGACCTTGATAGGGACAACGGCCTTAAATATAGAAGATGGAGTAGTTTACAAATTGAAAGATAATTCAAAAATAATAATTGGATAAATTACATTTAGCTTTTCTAAAGTTTAGAGAAAATATGGCTAGTCTCATATTTTTAATATAATTAAATTGATTTTTTTAAGGTTTTAATTTATATAATAATTAAAAAAATTTATTAGTAATTTGTTAGTCATATGAGTATTAAAATGATATTGTCATTTCTTTTTTTATTAAAATATGCATTTATTTTTATTTATTTTATTATTTACCCACCATGTATATTAATTTTTGTCACTTTAACTTAATTAAAAGAATAATTCTAGGTACCACCCTTAACTTTCTCGAATTTATCCCGAATGAGATTGTGTGGTTGTGATTAAATTTGTGTGGTGTGGGATCTGTGTATAGAATAAATTTGATACACAAGATGAAAATTCTGAATAATTTATGAATTGATAAGGGTGGATTCATAATATTATTCTAATTGAAAAGGATGTTAGTGTAATTATATCAAAATATAAAACTAATTGTATTTTTCTTAAACTACACAAGAGATAGTGTAACTTATCCATAATAATTTTATCTTTATGTTTACCTTCTATTTATATTATATTAGGAAAAATTAGTCTAAGGTCCTTCTCCCATGTTTAGTAATAGAAGAGATCTATAATATTATTTTATAATGTCTAAGGTCCCTCAATTCTTACATCCATATATTACAAAGAAATTTGGCTCTCTTGAATCAAACCTCATTTCTCTCTCTCTCTCTCTCTCTCTCTCTCTCTCTCTCTCACTCTAAACTCCTTCATCTCCAAAGATTTTAGGGTTAGAGAAGGGTTGTTCTGTTGATGATGTTCATAAGGCCTATCAAAAACTTTCATTGAAGGTTCATCCTGATAAGAACACTACTCCGGGGCCGAGGAAGCCTTCAAGTCTGTTTCGAAGGCATTTCAATATTTGAGTGATGGGGAGAGTAGGAAAATGTATGATCTTGTTGGATCAGAAGAAGCTGTGTATGCAAAGAGGCATCAAGGACAAGGGTTTCATGGGCTTTATGAGGCTCACATTGATGCTGAGGAGATATTTAGGAATTTCTTTGGTGGAATGAATCCTGCTATGTCTGCGTAATTTGGTACCTTTAGCTTTTGTCCAGGGATAGGTGTGAAAATGCACAACTATGGGTCTCCTGGATGGGTTAGGACTTTAATTCAGTTGTTGTTTGTGCTTCTGGGGATTGTTCAATTTTCTCTGGGTTGCTGTTGTAATGTCTTATAATCTAGAGAAAATTGATCAAAATGAAAATGGTGGTTGTCCAATTTTCTCTGAGTTGTTGTCTGAATGTTTTATAATCCAGAGAAAATTGATCAAAATGAAAATGGTGGTTGTTCAATTTTCTCTAGTTTGTTTGTTGTCTTACTGTTCAATAATTTACACTTGTTGTAAAATGCCTAGTTGTGCTATTTATCTTATACCATTTTTGCTTCACTTTTTGTATTTTGATAGCTGATTGTTTTATTGTTCCGTTAGATCAGCAATTGATGTTATTCAATTGCTTTTGAGTTGTGTTTCTTTATTGTTCATCTTGATTTTGATCAATTGAATATGTTATATCAGCATAAAAAAAATATCTCTTTGTTAAATCTACATGTTGTAATTTTTTTAATAATTGCTAGTTCAAACCCTTGTTTCATATTTTGTGATTACAGACTCAACTTGGTCTTACTTTTTTCTTTTTTTTTTTCTTTTTTGTGGTGAACTAATTTGAGGTTGTGGCAAATCATTTGAAATTATATCTGACATTATTTTGAGATGCCATCTAAAAGACCTGATTCATCCGATCAAGACAAAGAACCATTTGTTGAAGTTGATCCATCTGGATGGTTCGGTCGGTACAGTGACCTCATGGTGCAATTTTATCTGGATTGTTGCTGTTTGAATGTCTTACAAAATGGTTGTTATTTAATTTTCTCTAGGTTACTGTTGTCTAAATGTCTTACAGCCTAGAGAAATTTTAATTTTTTCTAGTTTGCTGTTGTTTTAATGTCTTACAGTCCAAAGAAAATTGAATTTTAATTTTCTCTGGTTTGCTGTTGTTTGAAAGTCTTATCGTCCAGAGAAAATTGGTCAAAATAAAAATGGTGATTGTTCAATTTTATCTGGTTTGTTTGTTTGTTTTCTGAATGTCTTACAGTCCAGAAAAAAATCGTTAAAATGAAAATCATGCTTGTTCAATTTTCTCTGGTGTGATAAAAAAACCCAAAGAAAATTGGTCAAGACACAGAGAATCTAGAGAAATTCCAAATTTCTCTTCCGAAGTCTAGAGAAAATTAGTCAAAACACAGAGAATCCAGAGAAATTCTGAAGTCCAGAAAAAATTGGTTAAAACACAGAGAATTCAAAGAAATTTCCAGAATTTCTTTGGAGAGAAATTCTAGAGAGAAATTTTTTGGGAAGTCTAGAGAAATTCTCTAAATTGAATTTTTTCTGAATTAATATTGAGGAACCTTAGACATTATAAAAATATTTACTGTCTTTTATGTTATAAAATCTTAATATCATGGACCTTAAAAAAAATCTCCTTTATATTATTAAGGATTCCAAAAATTGTAAACGAAACCCTGTTTCGTGTTAATTTTTATTTTCAAAAAAATATAATCAGTTTACAAATTTTACTAAATTCATGTAATTGAAAATACTACGCGTTAAAAAAGTAATTTTCATTTATTTTTTCTTGTCTAATTCTCTCCAACTACCTGCCCGCCGCTCATTACCACTATTGACCACCTCCACCTTTGATGGGGTTGGTATTACGTGGGTGGGGTTGGTGTTACATGAAAAGAGACTTCATATTTATTCAAGTCGAGTTAGATCTAATATCGAATCTTTATCTTTTTAAGTATGATCTAAAAAATAATTATAAATCATAAATTTATATGTTAAAAAAATTAAAATATATTATAATTAAATTCAATTACAAATTATATTTGTTAAATAAATGCATTGATATCATTATAAAATTAAAAGATTTTGTATATAAATTAAAAGATTTTTTAAATAAATTTAATCACACATTACCTCAAATGTTAGTTTTAGGGGTTGTTTGGGATGTCCTAAATAAGTGCACTTTTTGTCTTTTTGGACTAAAAAGTTGAGAAAAAAAATATAGATGTTTGGGTTAACTTTTTGACTTTTTACGAAAAAATTTGTACTAAAAAATTGTATAAATAAGTGTATAGGAAAAGTTTCAGTGAAGTAGACAGTACGACCCATACAGTATGGGCAGAGTGGTGGGCTAAGTAGGAGATAGGAAATAGTTGTCTCCTTTTCGGGCTTGAATTGGACGGTACTATTCGACCTGTGGGGGCCCACCACAGGTCTCGTTTTGCTAATCGAAACCGTTCAGCGTGCAGAACTCGTCGAGTACTATATGTTTGTAAAAAGTCACATTGATCGGATATCGATAACTATCTGATCGTATTAGTTTTTTATCAACCCTTAACTATAACACCATCCATTTTTTTATACAAAACTAATTTGATCATATAGTTAACGATATCCGATCAATGTGAATTTTTACAATTATATAGTATTCGACGAGTTCTACGCATTGAACGGTTCAGATTATCAAAACGAAACTTGTGATGGGCCCCCACGGGCCGAACAACACCATATTATTTGTGCACCCCGCCTGTGCAAGTTTTTAAAAAAAGTCAGCAAAGTTTTGTGGATAGACAGGCACCAATTGTAATAATTAAGTGTAAAATTATTTTTTTTATATTTTTTTGGGTGAATAGTGATAACTTTTTAACTTTTTGAGTAATTTTTTAATTTTTTGACTTTTTTCATGTTTTCCAAACCAGGCCTTAATAAAATCAATAAAAATAAAATATAAATCTCAACAAAAAAAATATTTGAATGTATCATAAATAAATAAATAAATAATTTAATAGTGTGCTGGGTTGGATTAAAAATATAAATCCCAAACTTAGCCTATTAATATTTTGGAATGAAAATGTTGGCATACCGATTTTATGGACTAAAGCAACCTTCTCAAACCTTAGAAAAATAGAGTTATGCCAAATGGACTAGGATGAGTCAACGGACTGATATCTACTTATACGACCACTTTTAGAGCTAATAAGTAACCCTAACCATCCCATCTAATTTATTTTCAAACAATATTTTTTAACCAATAATATTGAGACTTATTTTTGTGTTCATAAATACATTCACAATGATATGACATGATAGGAGTAGCGTGTAGTACTTGTGCCTTTTAAGGCTTTTGGTAAATGTATTTGGACCCTTCATTCTATTTTGGAAACCTTTGGTGTGTTTGTTGGAAGTCCCACATCAGTTACAAGATACATTTTAAGGTGGACAAACTCCTATATATAGGTGCAAGTGCATAGGGTTAGCTTACCAACTTCTATGGTTCTTTCTTGGTTTAATAAGCCATTACGAACCGAGCTTGAGTTATAAATTTTAGTTGTGCCGAGCTGGATTTTGGCCATAATTCCATTGGGATTTCGGCCATAGTTCATTCGCCAAAGTTGTGTTAATTCTCGAGGGCTTTGTGGTGTGTGGTGGAGATCGAGTTTTAACTCTTTTCATCTTCTCCATTTAAGCGCCGAATTTGAGGTAGGGATAACCTACTCCTCTTTATGAGCTTTGTCTTTAAATTTTAGCATTTTGATATGTTGGGGTTGTTGGGTAATTTTGAGAAAGTTTAGGGGCTTTTGTGCAATTTTACAAAAGTTGGGGTTTTATTTATAATAAACCTATATGCATGTTTAGCATAGAGAAATGTTAGAAATGAGAATATATGGGATTAAAGGGTGTAGTTGAATTATTTATCGCTCACCTAGTTGAAATGTTGATTTTGTATTCATTTTGTGCATTTATTTTCTTTTTAGAAATAACTGTTTTGGGCTATCAGTGGAGGATAGTCTTGATTGTTGTAGACAATGCATGATGATTAGGCAAACTAAAACTAATCACTAGAATGTGTCATTGAGTATGACGTTTGAAAGAATACATTAACTTTATGTATTGACTAATGATGTGTATAATAATTGTTTATATGCATTGTGTTGCGTTGGAGAAGAGAGGGGATGTACTCCACGGTTTAGGGGAAGAGAGGGGATGGACCTCAAAATCGGGTGTTGTGTGGGAGAACAAAGGGGATGGACTCCGTAGATACAGCTCGTATGCTTATCTGTTGAAGTGTTGATATAGCTCATATGCTTATCGTTGGAAGTGTAATATAGTTCTTATACTTATCAGTGGAAGTGTTGATATAGCTCATATGCTTATCTGTTGATGTATTGATATAGCTAGTATGCTTATCTATTGTGAAATGAGGAAATGTTTAAAATGAGTTACTGTCTCATATCGGTTATTTGGTCAGAATCTGGACTATGGTTATGAATGGAAAATTAAAAAGGAATGGAAAATGAAACTGTAATGTGATATGAAAGAATGTAAAAGTGTTAACCATCTATCAAACTGTTAATCTTTTAGTCATTGTTCATATTTGGTTTAGTGTATTTCTCTTTGGGTCATAGCTCACCCTATACTTAATATCATTTTCGTGCATGTAGCATGCCACCTCCAAGGGTATAGCTTGGGAGGCTTAAAGTGCGCGAGACTTTATTGTCTTTCTTTCTTTTGATGTATTACATGTGGATTCAAGCCAAGGGCTTAATGTGTAATTGAGTTAGTACTCTTTGTTTGTAACCAAGTGTTAACTTGGAAAGTTGTAAGCCCGTAGGGCATTAGTTTGTTGTTAACATGTAATACATTTTGTAATGAATTACTCTGATGAATAGAAGGATGAAGGTCTTATATATATCAATGCATGTTAAAGGTGATGGGTTTTATGTATTATTTTGGGGCGTGACAACTTGGTATCAGAACGTACTGGGTTCGAATACTTTGGGTACGTGGGAAGTGATTAGGATCACAATGGGTTTGTCTCGCTTGATAGAGACTTCTGTGTAGTGTCATATGCTATGTGTTTAATTGATAACATGCTTATGTGATTATGTGGGTATGTGATTTACTTTCTAGGATGTTGATTGGATCCTTGGGTTTCTGTGAGTCTTGTTAGAAAAGCACTTGATCAATGCTGTTTCTAACCGGAACTCTAGTAACGCCTCGGGACTATCATTATCCGGAAAGGAAATTCGTAAGTGCTTATGTGTTTATATGCTTACATGGAGTGAATTAAAGTTGTCCATGCATTAGGACGTGAGTGTTTAGTTTCGACACGTTTATGAATATGCTAATGTTCTTCGTTTCCTTTATTAGGATGTCGATGGGACGAGGACGTGGTAGGCGTGGTAGACCCAGGAGGCGGGAGGTGCCTATACTGATGAGATTCCTAAGAAGACAGAGGGAGTTGGCCAGCCAATGTGGCCAGAAAGCAGTGGGCGCTTTAGCTCGAGAAATGGCGGGCTTTGAGAGTCTATGAATTTGTTGAGGCGGAGAATCAAGCCCGAGAGAACACCGTGGAGTCAAGGTCTAGTTTTCTTACTCTGGAATTTTTGCGGGCCAAACCAGACATTCCATGGTGGCTCCGAGCCCAAGAAAGCGTATGAGTGGTTTCGAGCAAACAGTGAAGACATTCGAGATGCTTCACATCGAGGATAGTGAACTAAGAGTGACCCTAGCTAGTTACTACCTAAAAGGGGATGCGGGTCAGTGGTGGAAGTATGCCAAAGGTAGAGTGGAGCCAACGTGGAAAGCCTTTGTAGTTGCTTTCCAAGATAAGTATTTAACTCCCGCTGCTAGGGAGAGATTGAGGCAAGAGTTTAAAGACCTCAAACAGCTCGACATGACGGTGGCCGAGTTCGAGGCAATTTTCTCTAGTTTATCTAGATTTGCACCGGAGTTGGTGGCAACAGAAGAGCGCCGTTGCATTGAATTTGAGAACAGATTGAAGACTAAAATTTTCTTTAAAATTGTTGGGAACATGATTCGAAACTATGACCGCCTCGTAGAGTCGACGGCATACGTAGAGGTGTCTGTGCAAGTTAAGGAGGAGAGGCTTCGGAGTTCTAGGTCTAGGGGCCAAGAATCTCAAGGAGACTATAGACAGAATAAGAAGAGCAGGGGTAACTTTTCATCCCAATCCCAATCACATCAGTCTCGATCGAATTTTTCGGTACCAAGTGCAGGCTCCAGGAGAGGTAGTCAAGGAGGCTTGACTTGTTTTGCATGTGGCCAGCTGGATCACAAGGCTTCGGTTTGCCCACAGAAGGGCGGAGGAGAGAGAGCAGCGTCATCTTCGGTTCGACCTCAGGACCAGAGTCAGAGCAAGGGCCAGCTTTGGTCTTGTTATCAGTGTGGACAGCCTGGGCACATGAAAAGGTCTTGCCCGCAGTTGGGTGGTACATCTGGTTTGAGGCAGAGTTATCAGCCAGCTCAGTCTGTGCAGGCCTCGAGGGCCAATCCGAGATCTTCGTCGTCCCAGTCAGTGCAGCAGTCGTATGCTCCTAGAGGTGAGCAGGTGGAGCAGGGGACTGCAGGGCGCGTGTATGCTGTTACCGCGCAGGACCTAGTACCAGCTCCGTCAGTTGTGAGAGGTACCTTTCTATTTTGCAATTCGGTTGCTAGTGTGTTGATTGATACGGGTGCATCTCATTCTTTTGTATCTGCTGCATTTGCATCTGTGTTGGAGTTGGAGTTAGCACTATTGGCATCTCCTATTTGTGTTGTGTCACCTATCGGGGGTGAGTTGATTTTGAAACACGGATGTAGAGGTTGTGATATAGAGGTCGCCGATCATAGGCTTCCGTTTCCTTTTGTGGTTATGCCCATGAAGGGCTTTGATGTTATTTTAGGTATGGACTGGTTATCGTCATACCGGCGATTATTGATTGCTACGCCAGAGGGTCACTTGTTGTACCGTGGCGGGAGTGTTTCCATTTCTTGGGGGACCGGTTGGTAGTGTTTTGCCACGGGTATGATCCGATGAGGCGAGTGAGCTTAGTGGTCTACTTGCTAGCTTTGAGAGTAGCAGTGTGATGAGACCAGTTGTATTGCAGGGTAGTTTGTGAGTATTCGGATGTCTTTCGAGGACCTCGTTGATTTGCCACCTCACCGAGAGATTGAGTTCTCTATTGATCTGGTGCACACGCGGCCGATTTCTATGGCACCTTACCTTTTGCTCAGCAGAGTTGGTTGAGTTGAAAGTTCACTCGAGAATTGCTAGATAAGGGCTTCATTCGCCCTAGTGTTTTGCCATGGGAACCTACCCTATTTGCTAAAAAAGAAAGATGGTGCCTTGAGATTGTGTATCGACTAGGAAGTTGAATCGGACTACGGTTAAGAACAAGTATCCTATGCCCGTATAGATGATTTGTTTGATCGGTTGAAGGGTTCGTTGTTTCTCTAAGATAGACTTAAGATCGGGTTACCACCGGTTGAGGTCGTGGAGGAGGATATTCAAGACGGCATTCCGTGCAGTATGGCCATTATGAGTTCTGGTGATGCCATTTGGACTTACCAATGCACCGATCTTTATGGACTTGATGAACCGGATCTTCCGGAATTCTTAGACGCTTTGTGGTCGTTTTAAGAGACGACATTCTGATCTATTCACCATCGGAGGAGCACGAGGAACACTTGAGAGTGGTGCTTAAGTTACTTAGAGCCCATAGGGTCAGATGCCAAGTTTGGGAAGTGTGAGTTCGGCTTGGGAAGTCAAGTTCTTAGGCCATGTGGTATCCGGAAAGGGTGTCTGTTGATACATCTAAGACGAGGCGAAGGCAAGATTGGGCACTGACCTAGAGTGTGTTTGAGATCCGATTTTTGGGATTAGTGGGTATTCTGGCCGGTTTGTGAAGGATTTCTCGATTAGCTTCACTGCTGACTAGACGACTTCGGAAGGAGTCCAATTTGTATGGGGTGAGACTTGTGAAAAGTCGTTCCAAGAGTTGAAGGTTAGATTGACCACCGCTCCAATTTTGATTATTCCGGAGAGAGGGTTGAGTTATGCAGTTTATTGTGATGCCTCACGAGAGGGTTTGGGTTGTGTGTTGATGCAGGAAGGGAAAGTGGTAGCTTACGGCTCACATCAGTTGAAAATACACAAGAAGAATTACCCTACACATGACCTAGAGTTAGCAGCTGTGATCTTTGCCTTGAAAATCTGGAGGCACTACCTTTATGGTGAAAGATTCGAGGTGTTCTCGGATCATAAGAGTCTGAAATATCTGTTTACACAGAAAGACTTGAACTTGAGGTAGAGGAGGTAGATGGAGTTTATTGAGGACTATGACTTCGAGTTACATTATCATCCGGGAAAGGCCAATGTCGTGGTCGATGCCCTTAGCAGAAAATCCATTAGTGATGTAGCTTGTGTAGCTATCCGGGAGTGGGAGATGTTGGGGGCACTTGGCGAGTTTAATTTGCATTTGGGCGAATCTGTTGAGGCTGCGGCCTTGTTTTCTGTTGTTGCGTAGCCTACACTTGTGACTCGAGTGTTAGAGGCACAGAGAGGTGACCTTGAGGTAGAATCCCTCCGAGAGAAGATCTCCAGTGGGAAAGTTGAGAAAGGTTTGACGGTGTATCCCGACCTGAGTGTGAGATACCGAGACTGTCTGTTTGTGCCGGAGTCTTGCCGAGAGGAAGTACTCCGAGAGTTTCACCATTCGCGCCTTGCGGTGCATCCAGGAGGCACCAAGATGTATCGGGATTTAGGTCGCCAGTTCTGGTGGCGGGGTATGAAGAGAGATGTGGCAGTTTTTGTGTCTAAGTGTCTTACTTGTCAGCAAGTGAAGGCCGAGCATCAGAGGCCAGCGGGTTTGTTGCAACCCTTACCTATTGCCGAGTGGAAGTGGGAGCATGTCACTATGGACTTCGTTGTAGGCCTTCCGAGGACTCAGCGGGGTAGTGATGCTATTTGGGTGGTTGTAGACCGGTTGACTAAGTCGGCGCACTTCATTCCTATGCGCGTGAGAGATTCGGTAGATCATCTTGCCGACTTGTATATTCGGGACATAGTGAGGTTGCACGGAGTCCCAGTGACGATCGTCTCAGATAGAGATCCTAGTTTTACTGCTAGGTTGTGGCAGAGTTTGCAGAGTGCATTGGGCACTAAGTTGACCTTTAGTACAGCATACCATCCTCAGATTGACGGGCAGTCCGAGCGTACTATTCAGATCCTTGAGGATATGCCTCGGGGTTGTGTCCTTGACTTTAGTGGGACGTGGGAGAGGCACTTGCCATTGGTGGAGTTTGCCTACAACAACAGTTTCCAGTCTAGCATCGGTATGGCACCGTTTGAGGCCTTGTATGGCCGGCGTGTGTAATCTCCGGTTGTTGGGCTGAGGTGGGTGATGCACCTTTGTTGGGTCCAGAGTTGGTGAGGGAAACAACGGAGAAGATTGAGCTTATCCGTAGGAGGCTTGTTACAGCCCAGAGTCGTCAAAAGTCATATGCTGATCGTAGGAAAAGACCGTTGGTATTTGAGATGGGTAATCATGTCTTTCTGAAGATATCACCTAGGCGGGGACTGATGAGATTTGGGAAGAGTGGGAAGTTATCCCCTCGGTTTATTGGTCCTTTTGAGATCCTTGAGAGGATTGGCGAGGTCGCTTATCGTTTAGCTTTGCCGCCGCAGTTGTCCGGAGTTCATGACGTGTTTCATGTGAGTATGCTTCGGAAGTATGAGCCGGATCCATCACATGTATTGGATTGGACCAACTTAGAGGTAGATAATGATGCCTCGTATGAGGAGAGACCAGTTCGGGTCTTGGATAGGCGGGATCAAGTCCTGCGTGGCAAGACCATTCCTTTGGTAAAGGTTTTGCGGAAACATCACGGAGTGGAGGAAGCCACTTGGAAACGTGAGTTGGAGGTCCGAGAGAAATATCCGGACCTATTTGTGGATGTTTGAACGTATGTTATATATGTATTGTTGTATTGTTGGACTTTAAGATCATTAAGTATGTCTTAAGTCGTAAAACATTGTAAATGTTTTGGTTTATGGAAATATTGTAGAACTGCCTTGATATGGGAGTTGATTGTAATATTGCATATGTTGGCCATATTATAGAACTGAAGATGTATCATGAAAATTGTTTATGATATGAAATTGTAAACCATGTATGTTAAAAATGGTTGAGCAGGAAAGGAAATGCATGATGAAATGTGTTTGTTAAAGTCTCTTGACAAGAGATGGAATGACCGGTAATGGGTCGAGTTATTAAATGTTGAAATTTAACATTGTTTAAAAACAGAGAAAAACTTATTTTTCAAAAACTTGTCCTTAATTTCGGGGACGAAATTTCCTAAGGTGGGGAGGTTGTAGCACTTGTGCCTTTTAAGGCTTTTGGTAAATATATTTGGACCCTTCATTCTATTTTGGGAACCTTTGGTGTGTTTGTTGGAAGTCCCACATCGGTTACAAGATACATTTTAAGGTGGACAAACTCCTATATATAGATGCAAGTGCATAGGGTTAGCTTACCAACTTCTATGGTTCTTTCTTGGTTTAATAAGCCATTACGAACCGAGCTTGAGTTATAAATTTTAGTTGTGCCGAGCTGGATTTTGGCCATAATTCCATTGGGATTTCGGCCATAGTTCCTTCGCCAAAGTTGTGTTAATTCTCGAGGGCTTTGTGGTGTGTGGTGGAGATCGAGTTTCAACTCTTTTCATCTTCTCTGTTTGAGCAGCGAATTTGAGGTAGGGATAACCTACTCCTCTTTATGAGCTTTGTCTTTAAATTTTAGCATTTTGATATGTTGGGGGTTGTTGGGTAATTTTGAGAAAGTTTAGGGGCTTTTGTGTAATTTTACAAAAGTTGGGATTTTATTTATAATAAACCTATATGCATGTTTAGCATAGAGAAATGTTAGAAATGAGAATATATGGGATTAAAGGGTGTAGTTGAATTATTTATCGCTCACCTAGTTGAAATGTTGATTTTGTATTCATTTTGTGCATTTATTTTCTTTTTAGAAATAACTGCTTTAGGCTATCGGTGGAGGATAGTCTTGATTGTTGTAGACAATGCATGATGATTAGGCAAACTAAAACTAATCACTAAAATGTGTCATTGAGTATGACGTTTGAAAGAATACATTAACTTTATGTATTGACTAATGATGTGTATAATAATTGTTTATATGCATTGTGTTGCGTTGGAGAAGAGAGTGGATGTACTCCACGGTTTAGGGGAAGAGAGGGGATGGACCTCAAAACCGGGTGTTGTGTGGGAGAAGAGAAGGGATGGACTCCGTAGATACAGCTCGTATGCTTATCTGTTGAAGTGTTGATATAGCTCATATGCTTATCGTTGGAAGTGTAATATAGTTCTTATACTTATCAGTGGAAGTGTTGATATAGCTCATATGCTTATCTGTTGATGTATTGATATAGCTAGTATGCTTATCTATTGTGAAATGAGGAAACGTTTAAAATGAGTTACTGTCTCATATCGGTTATTTGGTCAGGATCTGGACTATGGTTATGAATGGAAAATTAAAAAGGAATGGAAAATGAAACTGTAATGTGATATGAAAGAATGTAAAAGTGTTAACCATCTATCAAACTGTTAATCTTTTAGTCATTGTCCATAGCTGGTTTAGTGTATTTCTACTGGGCTGTTAGCTCACCCTATACGGGAATATCATTTTCAGGTATAGGTAGCATGCCACCTCCAAGGGTATAGCTTGGGAGGCTTAAGGCGGGCAGACTTTATTGTCTTTCTTTCTTTTGATGTATTACATGTGGATTCAAGCCAAGGGCTTAATGTGTAATTGCGTTAGTACTTTCTGTTTGTAACCAAGTGTTAACTTGGAAAGTTGTAAGCCCGTAGGGCATTAGTTTGTTGTTAACATGTAATACATTTTGTAATGAATTACTTTGATGAATAGAAGGATGAAGGTCTTATATATATCAATGCATGTTAAAGGTGATGGGTCTTATGTATTATTTTGGGGCGTGACATAGTGAGTCTTACATCATCAAGTGTGTAATTGATTAAAAAAAAAGAAAAACATTTATCCGATTACATCATTTTGAATTGGAATTCTGAAAAATTTATGAATGTATCAAATATTTTCCTTTTCAAAAATATGTATCACATATTTTTTTTTACAACAAAAAAAAAAATATAAAAATATTTGACATTATTATAAACAAAACAAAAAAACTAATACCAAACATTCAAAATTAAATTTTAATTTTCAATTTTATTACAAACTCTCTCTATTTTCTCTATATATTTTTCCAATTAAATTAACAGAACAGAGACTGAGATCCACTGCAACAACCATGGCTGCGAACAGACACTCCTCTCTCTCCTTCTCTTCTTCTCTCTGCTCCGTCTTCTTCCTCCCCAGAGGCGACTCCCTCATCTTCCTCGTCGCTCTCCTCTCCATCTTCTCTCTCCTCGTCCACCACCTCTCTCTCGCCGACTCTCACTTCGAAGGCTTCGACCTTGACGACTCCGACGAAACCCTAGAAGACGACTCTCTCCAACTCCCCCATCTCCCTCGCCGCTCTCCTCCTCCCACTCTCTCTCACTCCGACCCCGAACCTGACCCCGACTCCCATCCAATCCCGATCCAATCTTCCCTTGATTCCGATCTACCTCCCAAACCCTCCAAAACCTCGTTCGAGTACTGGGACGAAGACGAATTCGAAGGCCTCCCCGTCGAACAAACCCTAGAAACACCAAAATCTACCGAAAATGTCACTCCCGTTGGTTCCGATTCGGATTCGGAATCGAAATTGGATCAGAAGCCTGTTAAAGCTAAACAATCGTTTGTGGTTGAGATTGTGTGTGGTTCGTTTTTGATTATGTTTGGAATCAATTTTTTTACCGGGAAGAGAGAGAACGAGAACATTGCGTTGGCTTGGGTCACGAAATTCGCAGTCAAAGACTCGATTTTTGAGAAGAATTTTAGTTTGTTGGGTGTTGGTGATAGTAAGGATGAGGATTCGCCTTTGTTGTTGAAGGAAGGACAGAACGTGTTCAAGTTTTATGCGAGTGGGAGGCGATTTTGTCAGGGGTTGTTGGCGACGATGGAGCTTCAGAGCCGGCACGATTTGATATCGAGATTGTTCAATATGGTTGTGCCGTGTAAGGATGAGATTACATTTGAGGTTTTTATGAACGATGATGCAATGGATCAGGTGGTTTTTGCATTGGCGAAGAAGAAGGCGGCGAAAACTATGCAGAAGGAGGTGAGGGATCTTCAGAGGTTTGCGAGTTTAGTATCTCCGCCGAGTAATAGGAAGTGGGTTGTGGATGATTTGGCCGCTATTTCAGAGTCAAAGGAGGTGGCTGGAGATTTGATCACGGAGGTTGTGCTTGAGCAGGTAGATATTCAGACAGTACTGGAAACAAGTTCTCATCCTTTTCTTTTCTTTTTTGTTCTTTTTTTAACCCAGCAAGTTTATGTTTTGTGCCATTCCTTTTACTTCCTCCAAGAATCTGTAATGTAATTTAGAAACTGATCATATTTTAGGGATAAAGATGACTGTTACATGATTGATTGCTAACTTGGCGAAGAGTCAAGTGACCTGAGTTTTATAGAACAAGGTCTCTGTTGAGCAATCGATTTCATGTTGCAAATAAGTGTGGGGGTATTTTACATACTCACCCAACAAAAGAAAAGTCAGACCAAACAAGGGAAAGATTTTTTTTTCCAATCGAGTCCGACTGCTTTGATTTGGGGTCCATGTGATTCTTGATTAACTAACAAAGAGATTCTTTAGGACTTGTTTAGATCTTGTAGTCCCCAACATACTTGTTATGGTTTATGATTATGGTCTAAACAAATCTCAGGTCTAAATCCAAATCCAACAGTTGTGCATGTGAACTCTTTGTTTCTTTTACCTAAATTAGATCTGAGAGGAGTTCAATTTCTTGTGACAAAGGGATTATGGAAATCTTTTTTCGCTTGCCTTGTTACCTGAATTTTGGTGTCCTATGTATGGAGTCTTTTGTGAATATAGTTCATGACTACTCAATGAAGTGTAGGCCATGGCGATTTGACTGTGAAGGAGCTGTGAACAGGGTCATTGGTGAAGGAGAAGATAAAGATTAATTAATCATGAGATGCAGGTTGAATCGCAATACAATTTTGAATGAGTTTGTGATATGTATCTTTTTCTGTACGATATGGTACAAATTGTAAACTCAATTATAAAATGTACAATTGTATACTATGACTTGTTTAGTCACATTTTTTAGATAATGGGGCTGTTACACAAATACTGTGAAGCTTCTGAAAGATTCTGAAGTGTAAATAAGATTGTTGCAATATCAATTTGGGAAGACCGTTTCCAATTATGGGCTTGTGAAACTCGTATTTAAAGAGCTTTCATTGGCATGCTATTTTAGCATTCGTTAGCTTTTACTCATTAGATCTATTTCTAGTTCAGCATATGTGAAGTTGACAAAGAGATGAGAAGCGAGAGAATAGACTTCAGCGGAGACTTGACCTACTAGAGACCAGGGAAAACCCAATTCTGATATCATGTTAAGCATCCAACTAAAAACCAATTAGCAATGAGTAGAGTATCCACTGGAGTATATGGACCAAACCTGGGTGGCTTATGAGGGCGAGGTCAGACAAGTCCAACAGTTTCAAAACTCCAACATGCCATTTTCTTATTTTTAATGGGGAATCAATTTACGAAAGCTTCGTGAACATATATATAAGCTAATTTACAAATAGTATGAACTTTTGAAACCACCCAAGCCACCCAAGCCACCCAAGCTTGGTCCATATACTCTAGAGGTTACTCCACTCATTTCCAATTAGTTTTGAGTTGGATGCTTTAACAGAAACAATCCTCTGCAAATGGATGAAGAGGTTTGGCATGCAGCATTTCATGAGGGAGAAATAAGGCTTGGTTTGATTTTTATCTATGGTTTGATTTGGGAGGACTCCTTGTGAATAGACACAAGTTTTGGTGACTGGGGAGAGGACGGAGAGGTAATACCATAAGCTATCAGAGGATCTTTGTCTGAAAGGTCCTCCTAGGAGGTATAATCAGTTATCCATTCTTAGTCAGAGAATAGGAATAAGTTGTATCTGTGTGTTCTTTTGGTGATTAGTTGGACTACAGCATGACCTCCAAAGTGGGCTTTATCGATAGGAGTTTGATTAGATTATAGAGCTGTTCACATCAAGTGGAATGTGTAAATAGGACACGAACCACATTTCTAGATTTTTTTCCTTGTAAACAAAAGTTATTGTGGAAAGAGGAAAAGATGTATAAACAGTATAGTCTTGTACAAGGAAAGGAAAGAAGAAAAAACAGACACACTGATTCAATACACTTCCATGAACAACCAAGTTATTTGAACTTTTCTAATTATGAGATTCGGAAATTTCAGTTCCTATTTCCTTGGAAAACAAGAACTTAAGAATATTTAGGTAATGATATGTTTCAATTGTTGTTATTTTTTCTTTTTAACGGTCAGAGAAGGTTATATGAAGTGAAGGATTGGGCTTTATCAAAGTATGATTTTGGGGGTTTGAAAGAATGAATGATGAGTGTAACCAAATGAATGATGAGTACTGGTTACGCTTACTGAGAAAAAGATACCTGAAATTGGTTGTATTTGTGACTCACCCAAGTACCTAATAGCTAATTCAGCAATGGTCAATTGAGATGGTTGAACCAGGGCATTTGGCTTGATGGTTGTGTAACACCCTTTGTGGTGTAAGCTTGTGGGTTCGAGTCCTATGAAGAGGAGTTTGATACCTTTTGTGGTGGTTTGTTTCTACCCAGTATGAGGTTTGTATGTAGCTAGTAGTGGCTGTTGGGCTGGGCTTTAGTGGTCTTGGTTATTAAGTAAGCCTTCTTGACTTTCTAGCTATTGTGGACTAGTGGTTTGTTTGATGCTGTAATATTTCTCGTAATTATAATTACTCTCCCATTGATTGATAACAACAACAACAACAACAAAATTTGAGATGGTTGAGACAATCATGGCAAAGACACAGATTTGCAGCATCTCTGATTGGTAGCAGGCAGGTGTTTCCTTGTTACTCCATGCCAACCCATTGGAAGAGAAGTTAACTGCATGGTTGATTCAGCCTCTAACAAGCTTGTGAGTTTGTAAATACATCCTCAACATGTCTATTTACACCCACATGTACATTTTGATAAGGTACAAGGTTTATAATGCATGAAGTGAGTGTAGTAAGAAATTAAGTAGCTGTATTTAGAAGCTCCCAACAAGCTCATTTATTGGTTGTTTGCTCAAAATTTATCTTTCTGTGGGCTCGGTTTTGTGCCCTTAATATTGGTTGTTTGCCTAAAATGTGTTTTGTATTGTGTATCTGATTTTACTGATGTTTTGGAAATTTATTTCTTTGAACAGCCACATAACCAAGCTCCTCAGCAATACTCTTTGCATAATATGGTTTACATTTGTTTATCTGCAGGTCTTTGGTGACAAAGCTTTTGAGAAATACGGGAAGGGTTTCATCTCAATGCATTTTTCTGATCAATATGTGGGTGCACACAAGAAGAAGCTGGTGTTCAAGTTCGCTCTCCCTGATGCAAATCACATGGCTGACATGACTCGATTGGTCGCTCTTGTTCCCCACTACATTGATTTAATAGGCCGTTACAAGCTCAGTTCACAGGTGGGTCAGAAGATAATTATATTTTTTTTTCAATAGAACTTAGGCATCATCAATTTGTCCTGACATTTTAAATCGTTATCTGTTCAATACAGGCTCGCAGCAAGACAGAAGCAGCCCGACAGAAGGCTGCCCAAGAGGCATACAAAGAATATCAAAACGCTAGACAAGAAGCATTGCAGAAAAAGAAGGCAGACCAGAGAAAGTTGATGGAGGAGGCCGAGGCAAAGCTCAGTGCAGAGGCACTTCGCAAGAAAGAAGCTAAGGAGCGTGCTCGCCAAATGAAGAAATCAATGCCAAAAGTGAAGATGACCCGTGGTCACTAGAACTGTAGTGTTCTGTCTTGCTCCTTTTATAAGTCGGTTCTTAGTCATATCGTCATTTTCTTAAATTTCCAGTTGGGTTAATTGGGTCCCCTTTCTTTCACGGCTGTGTACCTTTGTTTGTTGTTCGCAGTAGTTAGTGTTCAACATTACACCACATTGTTGTGGTTTTTTAATGATAGTCCAATTCAATGCTGATTAAACTTATTTTTATTGGTCTGGGAGCATCGTGTTAGTGTAAGTGTGCAGAGTTGGTGCTCCCAATATACTGAATAAATTACTCAGAAGTTGAGTTCATTCAGAGGTAGCCCATTCAAGTTGAATTCCTTAGTAGTTGCATACTCACGCAATAACATCAACTTTTGGGAATGGTCCACCAAAATTCGTACGAAAGTTGTCGTGACTGTCTGCTCTGGGTCTGGGATTGAAATATTATTCAAACAGTTATTCAGTGCCAGCTCTGGGTCGGGGAATTATTCAATGCCAAACGAATGTTACAAAAAAGAAACACATTTTTGTCCTCGATTTTTGTGACTCACATAGGGCCCACTTGTGTCTCGCATAACTCAATAGTTGTTAGGATGTGTTTGTGATATTGTAGCAAGTGACATTGAATAACTTTTGTTGGGATTGGTTTGGTTGGCAGTATGCACATATACTGCACCAGCAATAATTTCTTGAATGAAATGGGAATCATATTCAATACAGTAACCATGAGTTGAAATCAACTGCGCAGTGGGCATGTCCTGGAAAATTGAAAGTGTAGTATCCATGTAGGGTTCCTGAGAACCTAAAAAATCACGACAAAACATTGTCCGATAATCATCCACATGTAACTGCTATCAAAACAAAAAGATGAAAAGATCATTTTAGAAGACAACACAAATAGCTTACAAGAAGAATATCTGTTCTTTTAACATGTTTTCCATCTGATATTGTATACCCATATTACACTTATCATCGAAAGCATACTAGTGAATATAGGTCTCTTGCTCCAATACACCGAAAGAATTTCATGCCCACCTAAATTGGTGTCACTTATTGATTTCTTAGTGTCCTTTGATCTCAGTGTCTTATTCTATTCAGCAAGAAGAGTATCAAAATTCTATCTCCTCCGCAAGACTGCTGGTAAGAGATTAGCGAACTTTTTCTTCAAGAAGAGTGTAAGCACCGAGCCCACGAGTGGCCACGTTGTTATGATGGCAATGTAGGCTAGCAGCCAAATTGATTTCCTGCTGTGTCGTGAAAGCTGATCCATGTATCTTCTTACAGGAATAACTACATCGTTGATATCTTGTCCTGGGGGCTGTGGAGGGGCGTCTGCCAAACGTGTTCCTTCTGGAGTTTCATCTTTGACCTTCTCACTCTGAATCGTAGGCTCATCGTGTACATCTTCAACACTTGTTTTCTCATTGCCCAATGCAGTCACCATCCCATCTTCCGTAATATTTACATATGGACCTTGGTCAATCAAAGATTCTTGAGGAGGAATTTGCATCTGTAAGACAAATAACAAGCCATGCATAACTAACAGGAAAACTGCAGACTCTGGCACATTATTATAAGCTCTCTATCTTTCCAAACACATGCAAACACTTTATTGTTTCCTTATTCTTTTGTGAAAACTTATTTTCTTTTTGTTTGATTCAGAAGCTGACTAATAGTGAATGTTTCTGTACCTCTGCCTCCTTTTTCCTGTGAATTAATGAACTCGAGTGCAGAATACTGAAGAATTCATGAACAGCCCTAACCCACCTGCATGGGAGACAAAAAAAATGACATGAGCAACAGGACATCACATTAACAAGCAATACAAGGCTGACTTAAAATGCCAATTAGTGTCTGACGAGTAGATATAGATGCTCAAGAAGATCTGACATCAAAACTCTGAAGCGAAGTGTGCTTGTGTGATTTGATGTACTAGTCCATGTATGTACACATTATGTGTGCTTTGAAACTCTATAACTTACATTTTAAAATAGATTCAATGTACCAAAACTTGAATCACTAAGAATAGGGTTTCTTTCCTGCAACTTTACTACCTTCAAGAAATTTTTATTTTTGAATGTTCATAGAGTGACTATCTCAGAAAAAAAAAAGTATTTAATTTCTTGACACATGAATGCTTGCCACTCAATGAGCTTTACTTGGCAGCAAAAAAATTGAGGCTGGAACAAGCATACCCCAATTATTAGATGGGGATTCTAAAGTTAACTTCCAAGTAAATGTAGGGTTACTGTAATATTCAAATCAGTAAAAACAACAAATGCAATCTAAAAATGAGAACTTTAAACATACCAGAGGCTCTTGGCAGCTATCCCTTCGTAAAATGCTAGGTGTCCACCGTGATGTGTAGTAGCTAGAACAATGTTTTTATTTGCCCTATAGATGGATAACATATCAGGTCAGCTGCACATAAAATACCAATGATGAGCATACCCATAACGTACTGTAAGGTGTTATAATGGTATGTACTGTGATATATCAAAATGTTCTGAAGAAATTTAAGTACTGCAATATATTCAACATATAGATTGAATGAGCAGCTCTGTGGTTAATGTGGACTATCAGTATCTCTCAAGCAGGAAACAACATGACCATTTTAGCCTCTGCACCAAACACTAAACATGCCAATTTTGATAAACAATGAATATAATCTCTGAAAACTCCCCTTATTTCTTGTGCTGGCTCACCAAAAAAGCGTCCATGAAAGTTAATTTTCCCTTCCCGTGAAGGGAAGTGGCTAATGTAGAAATCATTAACTACAGGTAACAGCCTTCCAATCGTTCAAAGATAAGCTCAAGGCACTGCTATGAAAGCTTTTGATTTCCATCAGGAAACCATGCAATGAACAAAAACAAGGTAGGGCATGGGAATTTATTCTGATGTGTTTCTCTATTGGATTGGAGAACCTGCCAAACCAAACCAAACCAAACCAAGCCTTAAGTCCTATCAAATGGAGTCGGCTACATGAATCCTTCTTCTCCACGCGGCCCTATCAAAAGCCATTTCGTTAGTCAAATTAAGTAAATCCATATCTCTATTTACAACGCTAACCAACGTTAATCTAGGCCTACCCCGTCCCCTAACACTTCCATCTATCATTACAGCATCACATCTCTTCACTACTACCTTTGTTGGTCTCCGTTGAATATGACCAAACCATCTCAATCGATTCTCTCTCAACTTATCTTCTATCGGTGTTACTCCTACCCATTCCCAAATACACTCATTCCTAATTCTATCTTGTCTAGTCTTACCACACATCCATCTTAACATTCTCATCTCAGCCACACTCATCTTATCTACATGTTGTTTTTTGGTTGCCCAACACTCCATCCCATACAACATCGCTAATCTAATAGTTGTTCTATAGAACTTATCTTTAAGTCTAGTGGATATTCGTTTATTGCACAGTACCCCAAACGCACTTCTCCACTTAAACCATCCCGCCTTAATTCTATGGGCCACATCCGCATCAATCTCCCTTCTTGTTGTGATAATCGACCCTAAATAACGAAAATATTCACTCTTAGGCAGTTCTTGGTTCTTAATGTTCACTTCTCCTCTGCTTTCATTATTACTGTTACTAAATTTACATTCCATATACTCTGTCTTAGTTCTGCTTATCCGGAACCCTTTAGATTCAAAAGCTTTTCTCAAAATCTCTAACTTTATATTAACTCCTTCTCTAGTCTCATCCACTAACACTATATCGTCTGCAAAAAGCATACACCATGGCACGTCATCCTGAATATCTCTTGTCAACTCATCTATAACTAAAGCAAAAAGATAAGGACTTAAGGTAGATCTATGGTGTAACCCTACAGTGATAGAAAATTCATTTGTCTCTCCAGCAGGTGATCTAATAGTGGTCACCAACCCTTCATACATGTCCCTAATCACATCAATGTGACCTTTTGTCAACCCCTTTCTTCGCTAACACCGACCATATTATATCCCAGAGCACTCTATCATATGCTTTCTCAAGGTCGATAAACACCATATGAATGTCTCTTTTCTTTTATCTATACTTTTCTATTACTCTCCTCAAAAGATAGATCACTTCCATTGTTGATCTACCATTCATAAACCCAAATTAATTCTCTGACACCTCTGTTATATCTCGCAATCGGCGTTCTATCACCCTCTCCCACACTTTCATTATATGACATATTAGCTTTATTCCTCTATAGTTGTTGCAATTCTAGACATCTTCTTTATTCTTATAGATTGGCACTAAAATACTCTTCCTCTAGTCATCTAGCATGTTCCTAGTCAACAAAATTTTGCTAAACAACCAAGTCAACCAAGCAACCCCTTTTTTACCCAAACACTTCCAAGTTTCAATAGGGATATCATCTGGTCCTGAATCCTTATTTGATTTCATCTTCTTAAATGCAATCTCCACTTCAAAGTTCCTAATCCTGCGATAGGATCTATAGTCTTAGTTTATCGTATTACTGGCTATTTCCTTCCCTATTGCCGTACCTCCATATTCCTCATTTAATAGTTTCTCAAAATTGTTCTTCCATCTTTCCTTAATCTCTTCATCCCTCACCAATACCTTAGAATCATCACTCTTAATGCACTTAACTTGATTAAAATCTCTTGTTTTCCTCTCTCGTATCTTAGCAAGTTTGTATATCCTTTTCTTTCCCTCCTTACTATCTAGTTTAGTATATAGGTCATCATAAACTTTCAGCTTAACCTCTCTAACTACTTTCTTGACCTCATTATTAGCCAATCTATAACTCTTAAGGTTTTCCTCAGTTCTATTCTATCCTTTTGCCATTTTTTAAAGTACTATTTTTTTGCCTTAACTACTACCGCTTGCACCTCTTCCCTCCACCACCAAGTTTTCCTAGGACTGAGTCCCGTTCCTTTAGACTCTCCAAGCACTTCCCTTGAGATTCTCCTCATACAATTAGCCATCAAGTTGCACATAGTGTTCGCATCATCTTCCAAGTCTCAAGTACCTTCCTTATCCATTATATTATTAAATATTTCTAATTTATACCCTTTTAGGTCCCACCATCTCATCCTACAACGCCCACCATCCTTCCTAGCTTGGTATTACCCTCTAAAACATAAATCTAGTACCAAAATCCTATGTTTAGAGGTCAGGCTCTCTCCAGGAATCACCTTACAATCATTGCATTTTAGGCAGTCCACTTTTCTCACTCAGAAGTAATCTATTTGGCTCTTAACTGACCCACTCTTAAAGGTTATCAAATGCTCCTCCCTCTTCTTATACATAGTATTGGCCACCACCAGGTCAAAATCCAACGCAAAATCTAAGATACTCTCTCTAGCCTCATTTTTGTCACCAAAACCGTATCCACCATGCACCCTTTCATAGCCTAGTTTATCTATGTTTATATGGCCATTAAAATCTCCACTTATAATCAGGTTCTCTCCTACGGGTATCTCCTGTAAGATCTCATCCATTTGTTCTCACAAATCCCTCTTAGTCTAATTATCTAATCCTACTTGAGAGGCGTATGTACTAATAACGTTCACTATAGTCCCTCCAATAACTAGTTTAACTAACATAATCCTATCCCTTTCCTAATGACCGCCACTACATTCTCCACAAGACCCTTGGCAATTAAGATTCCTACCCTATTCCTGCGTCTATCCTTACCACTATAATACAATTTAAAACCAGTATCCTCAATTTTCCTAACTTTCTCACCCGTCCACTTATTTTCTTGTACGCAAACTATACTAACTCTCCTCCTAATCATAACATCTACCAACTCCATCGTCTTGCCAATTAAGGTTCCTATATTCCAAGTGGCTATCCTAACCCTATAGTCTTGGACTAGCTTTTTTACCTACGCTTGTCCAAAAAAACACGAGAACCTTTGCCCATTTTTCACTGCACCCAGGCATCGATGCGGCGCCCCTTGCTCACTTTTCAAAACACCTGGAGGCAGGCGCAACGCATCACTTGAGGGGAACGACCTAGCATTTAAACAATTCAAAGTAGGACTTCATTGTCATAAGGGATCTGAGCGGCTTTTTTACGTGTTGGCTGTCGGCTACCTAACACACAACCCTCCTCCTTAACCCGGGCTTGGGACCAGTAGAGTTGTTAACAACCCAGGCAGAGTTGTTAACAACCCCGGCGGAGTTGGATTAGAGAACCTGCACTTTGCAAAAATCCTTAACTTACAAGCACAACAGAGCAACAAGATCGTCTGCTCCAGCTCCTGCTTATATATATATATAATAAGAAAAGAAAAGAATAGCTTTACACTTTGAAAGTACTATGGCCAAAAAGTGGTGAGGACCATCAATGCCCAACTATCTGATACAGACAATCTAACTTCAGTCAAGAGGCTGAGTTGGAGGTCTGTCAAGTCCTTTTTTTATGGAGACATGCAACAGCTTCTTGCGATGTTCTGTGGACCCATTAATTCTAATTTGAGGGTTACTTACTTTCAAAAATTAGTGAAGCGGCTGACAAGGAAATACCCAAAATCCATGTGGATGCGTTTACATTACACGGACTCATCAGTTTTGGCGAAGTACCCGTGTCGATACGACACGACATAGGTACGGGTACGGGATACGGCATGGAAGAAGTAGATACGGCATGGAAGAAGTAGATATGGCATATGGAAGTAAGAAGAAAGATGGCATACTGGGATTAGAGCTACGAAAACTGTGATTAGGCCTTCGATCCTGCGATTAGGGCTTCGATCTTCTTTCGAACTGTCTTCTTCTCTCTCTCACTCTCACGCTCGATTGTTCTCTTCTTCTATCTCTTCTCTCACTCTCGATCATCTTCATCTCTCTCTTCTCTGTTTCGATCAACGTCGTCTCTCCCTTCTCTCTGTTTTCTTCTCTCTCTTCTTCTCTCCCTTCTCTCTGTTGACCGTCTTCTCTTCTTTCTTCTTTTTAATGGGTGCTTATTATATAAATAATGAATAATATAAATTATATCATATATAATATATAATATAAATTAATAATGTATAATATAAATTATATCATATATAATATAATTTACCATAAATAATATATTGAGAACAACTTCTTTTCTTCCATCTTGAAAGTAGTCACCAACCAACAAGTTAATAAATTTTCACCTTTTCACCTACCAATCAAAAGTCAAAAAAGCTACCATCTACCTATCAATTATATAATAATAAATTTAATTAAATAATATATAATAAAAAATTAATAAATTAATAAAATCTATAAAATACATTATCTATTTTATATTTATTTTAACATAATTTGTTATTCCTTATTTATTATATTTTTGTTATTTATAATATATATGTCAATTAAAAGTTAAAAAAAAATTATATAGATAAATCAAAAAAATTATCAATAAAAGTAATACATAAGATAAAAATAATAAATATATTTAAAAAATAACTATTTAACTTATCTTTATATAATAAATATATTTTAAAAATTAAATATTTAACGTATCCCCGTACCCGTATCCTCGTTTGGATCCATATCCACGTATCTTCAATTTTTAATTTTGAAGTACCCGACCCCTAGATACGTACCCGCACCCGAGTCCGTGTAACATAGGGATGTGTTTATGTACATGATACCAAAAGCATGAAGATTTTCAATTCTGCCCCTTTGGGCCAGACAGCTAAAACATGGGAGTTTTTGTGCAACTTCACTAATATCATGTACTATGAAACGGTGCATAATTCTCTTGAAATTAAAATAGATTATTTGAATTTTACTTTAATATTTTAGGTGAACTTCCCAATTATTATAATTTGAAACAGTAAAACAAAGGATTTCAAGATAATCTATAATTTAAAACAAGAAAATCAGTAGACTCCATACCTGCATTCATCCCAAGGGATGGCTTCTCTTGTGCAGACTGGATCATCTAGAGCACTGATGCAGAGAAGTGGCACCATTACATTACCCACAAAATTAGTGCTACTGTTGTGCCTGTAATATGCATCCACCGTCTGGGAAACAAGTGAATATCCTCAGTAAACAATTTGAGCATGTGACAATAAGTCAAAAGATTATACCTCATATTTTCCAAGGACTCGAGTTGCATAATTGTCGAAGTCTCGAACAGAACGTGACTGTTAGCATAAACAAAAATGAACCATGAGTTCATATTAGTAGAAATGGGAGGCTTCTAAGTTCTAATAATGGACCACCACCCAAACAATTCATAGATTATCAACCAACAGTATATCTCATAAAATTTAACACACAACTTGTTTAGATACTTCCTCAATGCAGGACTTCATTTATTGCATACAATTTCTACACTATCCTCAGGAAAGCCCCGACAACAATTTTGTAACCTCAAGATTTTTGCTTCTTTAATTTTATTTGTAGAATTACTGTTTTCTTAATGAGACGAGATGAAGCTATAGCAACAGGTTAAGAAGAGAACACATTTGACCTTTTCAATGCCTTCCCAATCTGCAAGACGGGATATGACGGTCTGGTGCCTACAATGAAATTCAGAATTGGTAACATAAGAAACAGAGTCTAAAATCTTAAGAGATGACAATACAAAAAAGGAGAAAGAGAGATACAGAGAAGCAATACATAAGATAACTGCATTGAGAAACACACACAAATATGAAAATTCAATGTGATAAGACCACCTTTTTTTGGGAAAAAAAACAACGCCCAATTAGTACACATTAATGTGTTTGGGAGGAAAAAGATTGGGTACACACCTAACCTTTGGCATAGTGCAAAAAATGGTTGCCCTGAGACTTGAACCCATAACCTCAAGGTTATTAGGCCAAGCCAAAGTTTTTTACCATTAATGGTTACCCCTCTTTTTTTTTTATGGTAAAAATAAAAAAAAAATAAAAAAATAGGACTTGATAATAGGGTGATGCAGACATACAACTGAGCATAACCTTTTAGGCCAATCGTTAGAGCTTTGTCATAGAACTTCTGCGCCATCCTACGGTTAATAAACCTGTCACATATCTGCGAAAAGAAATAATAATAATAATAATAAAAAGAGAATGCAACTTAGAATGAAAGAGTGGGACTCGTAATGAAGTCATCAACAGCAGGATTAGCAGCTGTCAGACACTATCATATTTTTCCTGCTTTCCAAGGTTAGTATAGTCCTAATAATGAAGTAAATAATAAATAAACCTCGGTTACCATCAAGAAAGAATAGTTATTAAAACTCAACATATCTAAAACTTTCAAGTCAATTTGTATAATTTGATTTAGTTGATATCATGTAAGTTCTTTGTTTATGAATAAAGGAGCAGAAAGAAGAAGAAAACTGGGTCCCATACAAGAGAATGCTAGAAGGCATTCAAAAAAAAATGTTCTTATGATGTCAGAGAGCTAAACACCAAGAATGCTGACATATTACCCTCTTCATATGATAGGAACCTGAGAATAAATTCACACAAACTGAACTCTCAGACACATCAACAAAAAAAAACAAAAAAACAAAAAAAAATAAAAAACAACGCCCAATTAGTACACATTAATGTGTGTTTGGGAGGGGAAAAATTAGGTACCCACCTAACTTTTGGCATAATACACAAAGTGGTTGCCCTGAGACTTGAACCCATAACCTCAACATCATTAGGCCAAGATTTTACCATTGAACCAATGGTCACCCCTAAAATGAAATTGATAAACAAGTTGAGAGGTTCTAAAATTGATGGCTACGGTGGAGCAAAACCAATAGATAGTTAGCTTGAGTGCTCTAACATTAGTGAGTATAAATAAGTAGAATACAAGAAATTTACAAGAACTGCATGAGAAAGAAATTTTCTCATGTAATCACTATCAGTCACAACATATAACTGAAGTACCAACCAGAAGGTCCCAAGGAGAACAGACAGCTGCAGCACCAGCAATAGGGGTTTTAACATCATTCTCACCCAGATATTTTACCTGAAAAGATTAATCCTTATCAACCAATAAAAAATAGCACAATACGAAAATTAGACTATTGGTACACCAATTTGACTTGCCAAGACGAATTCAAAGACAATTTACAGAAAATTGTCAAATATTTTTACATTCCATTCATCAGTAGCGCCCAAAAGTAATATTTTCAAACTTGTGGTAAGATCACAAAAATGAACAAAGAGAATTATTTCCAATTTGAGTGGAGCCAAGATAATGTAAGGCATACAAACCAACAGGTAAACTGCCCATAATGCTCCAGTTAAGTGTTTGATCAAACTAACGAATTTAGGGAGGTTCAAAGGAACCCAGTTATACATGGGAAAGGTCCGGACCAAGCCTCCTTCACATTTGAACCCACAACCTCAAGGTTGATAGGCCGGGCTTTAAATAAATAGTTATATTCAATAGTAAATTCAAGAATTCTTAGTCAAATTTTTATATAAAGGCTCAAATCAAAAAAGTTTTTTAATAAACCAAAAAAAAGTGAGACAAAGTCCACAGAAGTTAATTACCAGAATATTGGCACCAATGCTAGTTCCAACAACAAAAAGAGGAGCTTCTGGGTATTTACAGTGGAGATGATCAATGACTTTACGTATATCTTCTGTCCACCCAGCATTATAGAAGCAATCAGACTGCCAGAATGTAATAACACCAAAAAAGACCTTAATTAAGTGTATACATGACAAGCTACTTGTAATATCCAAATCAGCGTTATGTTCCTACCACCCTAAACATGGAGATGCAGGGTTCATCTCCCAAATGGATGCAGGTGAAGATATGTGTATGTGTCTTAGCTATCAAAAAGAGGGAGAAAAGAATCTGATGTAAGGCAGCTTGCAGGATTTTTTATACAGAGACTATTTAAGGTCATCAAGGGAATACTTACAGTAATTGATATTCCGCCTAGCCCCCGATGATTGCTGACGACAACATTCCAACCACAATTTGCCATCTTGAATGCAAAATGTTTTATATACTGTAACACATTTGCAAACTTTGAGCAAAAGAAAAGACGGCAGAACAAGGAATTGGTTTGCTAATACAGGATTCTAATCATGAAAAGCCAACAGAAAAAAGCAGGGGAAAAAATCTACTACTTCTGAATCATCAAGAAAGAGTAATGCTACAGACCCCTAAAACATCACCCCTAAATTTACCGACGTAGCAGGGGGTTGGGTCTTGGTTGATTCATAAACAAATCAACATCTGACGTGCAATAGTCCACGTCATAAGGGGTAAGTTTACAGGGGATGTTTTAGGGGTGTCGCATATTTCCAAATAAATAGATAAAGACACTACAATATGGTAGTTGGATAAACAAAAATTTAAAGGAAAGCAGAGGAAAATGCAATCAAGTCTTTTACTTGAGACAGTTAGGTGATAAAAGTTAGAACCCTAGAAGTGTAAACGACCAAGTTCGTTCCATAAACTCTCTCTATATATTCAGACAACTTCTAAAAAACTCTTGCACTCCTTTCCAACCAAATAACCCAAAATATTGTTATTTGGTTTCGGTGTCTCCATCTTTTAAGGGGATTTGTTTTTATTTGGCTTCATTTTGGGTTTCGGTGTCAAACCTGAGTCAGCCATTTTGTGCAAATAATGTCAAAGGTTAGATTTGTACCCAATCTACCCCTCTCAAGCCAATAAAAGGTAGCAACTCATCCCTTGTACCTGCTCGGGCACATGCTGTTTGCACCCTAATGTGAGCTAGCCTCCATAGGCTAACCATTCTACATATAATGTATCCTCCAACTTCATGTCCAATCATCTCCAAATCTCCTTCGTTGCCATTCTCTCCATCCCCGCCGAAGGCCACCTCAGCTCTCTCACCCACCCACCACCGTTGGTCCAACACTAGCCCAAAACCGGCATACTTTACAGAAGGCTCACCTCTACTTACTAACCACTAACCTACTCACCATTGGATCTCCCACATATATAAAGCACAACATCTTAAACTTCTAGATCTTTGAAAACCTCTGCTCAGACATGTCGTGATTACATATGCAGGTTGACTTGTTATTGAACTCTACATTCCAAGAAGCACCAGACATTTCATATAAAATTACAGCATTTACTCAGAAGTAAAAGGGTAGGAGAATACAGTAAACAAATAAATAAATAAACAAAAACTTACAGCAGAGGCAGAATCACTTGTTAAGCCAGGAATTACTATCACAATGGGTGTTCTATCATCTTTAGTAATGGCATCTGTCACTTGGAAAGAAGCCTCTGAAACTGAAAAATTAAATGCAAAGAATAGAAAGAAACCATAATCTCCGATGAATGTCATAGAAATGCCACAACAAATGCTACTATAATACTTTCTTCATGACAAAAGGATGCAGTAATCAGCATATAGCTCATATTACCTATCAGGCTGTTATGTGTTCAAGTATGCCATATAGTCTCAATAGCAGCCAATGTCTAACCATGTTTTTAACAAGTCCAAATCAATGGAAACACACTATCTTACTCCTGAAGAAAATGAAAACTTTGAATACTTGCAAAAGCAAATGGTCCATCACAAAAGATCCTAGTTTAGCCACGATTTAATAAATCTAGCAATCAAGAGTTTTCCAGTGAGATCAAATATTTAAATTTACAATAAGAATCGAAACAAACAAAAAAAATGAGGAGAATCTGGTAGTTGCTGGATTCGGACAAGCTGACAGCCAATTTTGTCCAACACAAATATGCCATGCTATAATGTTTGACTGACAAGATGGAACCAGCTATTCAAGCTAAACGGTCACAACATGGTACAATCAATAGAATACTAATCAACAAGAGAGCACAGAACTCATTGATCAAAAAATTTACAAATACTTTGAAGCTAAGGGTACATACAGATTTGAAATATGTTTGTTGTTTCAACCTCCAAATAGACGGGGATATAAATGTTTTAGATCTTAACTTTGGGTGATTAAACGCTCGCTACAATTGATGAGCTCGCCTGTGCCATAGAGAATCTTTCTATGATTGATCACTAGGAAATCTTAATTTACATGTTCTTATAAGGTTGAGGTGATGAAGGTTTGTGATCAAGATGTCGTAGAGAAAGTGTTATTACACCTACAGCAATAAGAAAACTACTGTGACAAATGTAAAAAGGTGAATTCTATTTTGGTGTCTTTATTTTTAGAGTTGTAGTTGGAAGAACAAGGGATTTTCTGTTTCTTTTTTGTGCATTTATTTTTTTGTCCAAAGTTTCTCTTTACTTGTAGACCTCCTACCAGTCCTAGTTGAATGTTATTTGTTTAAGAATCAAGATGACTCCATTAAGCATAATTCTAAATTGTAGTAAACAGGTACAAATCACATCCTAGATGGACCTTGATTTTAAGTTAGGTAAAACCCATCTTGTTCTCTGACTGGGAAATTGTTTTGGGTGCTTGTTGAAATCAAAAGAATCTAACAATTGAGCCCTTGGGTTTTCCTGCCAGCACAATAATTGCCACAATAAGGTTTCTTATCAAGCCACCCATGGCCACTTGCTATGTATAAATGTCTCTGATTAATCACCACTAATTCTTATATCCCAACTAGTTGGAATTGATCTTCTAGGTGAAAGTGATCTAGCGGCTGATGCAAGACATTTTGATGCACTGGAAGTGTCAGTGTTTTATACACTTGTACAAAGACTTCGTACAGGAAAATGGTGTAAGGAAATCTAGGTTGAATGCTAGAAAGGCTGTGCAGTTTTAGCCAGGCATCCTGATAAGGATGGTTGTTTTTCGTAGTCCTTGTCCTCACCATTGCTTTACTTTTGGTATGTGTCAAGGGCTTTTCCTCGGGAGTTGTGCCGATCGCTTTTAGTTACATTTTCATGAACGGTGGCAAACAGTGGGTAATGAAAAGAATATCAAACTTTTTGTAGTACCCTAAATCCTATTTGATCTTCTACTAGGTCATCATATCATCTTAATATACTACCATACCTCATGATGAGTATCAAATATCCAGTGCACCCTACAGAATATTATTGAATACTACCAAGTAATTTAATATGCTCACAGTTACAAAGAAGAAAGGTGTGCCTACCCCGTTCTAACCTGGTGGGCAACAATACATTGGGCCATGAAGTTAAAGGTAACAAATGACCTCAATAAATAACAAAACATTCCATTTTGACCAACATTTTGTTTTGGAGTTTCATTTCAATGAAACTGACTCACAAGGTGAATAATGGCTCTGACTGGTTTGTAAACCATGCTATGAAACGAAGCTGAGGCTTGCCGTTATGAGTTTCAGAGTGTCAGTTTGTGATCCCTTTTGGCAGCTGATATTTGTGGGTTTGCATCCTAAAAAATCCATGTTTATTAAGGCTTTGACCTTCCACTTAGATTGATGGGGGATGAAGAAAGAAAGAAAAAGAAAAGTAAAATCTACTCTTCCACCAATCCCATTTATAACAGGTTATATTACCAGTAAAATGCACACTTTACATTGCATCAAATTCATGTGAAATTAGTTCATAGCAGGGAAAAATGTAAAAGGAGAAAAGTCAATTTACCGTCAGAGTTCATCAGCCAATCCAAAGCCATTGTTCCACCATCAGACAAATGAAATAGCTGTCTGTGCACTGTAATGCATTAGTACTAGCTAAATAAATTGTTGTAATATAAGAAAGTAATGTGAGAAAATGTCCATGGTGTGCAACTGTGTAACCTTAAAAATCAGAGACTAGTGTGTCCTGGTTTATTTTTACCCATATAATGAGATGCAAATTGCAAACTTCCATGAGATTCTGAATTGAGCTTTCAAAGAAGAAGAATAAAAGAAATGAACTGTACAAGTAAAGACATCAAGGCTTACTTTGTTATAACATTATTTACTACAAAAGATCCACATCCAATTGGTACATGTCTATCAAACAGTTGCAATTTGTACAATCATGTTTGGTAAAGTCACCTTGAACAAAAGATAATAAAAAACTGAATACAGCGTCTCAAATACTTTACAGTATCAATGCTCCTCTCAACTCCATTCTTCACACAAGGGATGTAATAAAACCACTATATGTTACTTTTACCATGTTGCATAAAGAATGATCAACGCTAATGAACACATCTTAGTCACAACAAAGGTTCATAAGTCCTCTGTCAAGAAAGCCTAGCTACTTAATATCATCTTCACATACAGGAGTGCATAAACCGCTAAAACAATTTATCACCTTCTGTAGTTGAACATAGGAGGCTGACCAAAGAAGCTCAAAAAAAATGTCTGAAGATGAGGACTGGAAAGCCATGGAGTTGACAAATACCTGTAACAAAAATTTAGGAGAGCCAATCAAACAAAATAAATAAAATACAAGTGTTATGTATCAATGCTAAAACTAGAGCCATCATATGTGCCATCATTGTCTTAATATTATCAAAAATAAAAGGGTAAATTACAGTCACCTCCCCTGTGGTTTAAGGAAAATACATTCAACTCCACACTTTTGACATAATTACACTGACCTCCCTATTAAGTGACTGAAATTAACGTAGATGATAGATAGATATTGACATAAACAAAGATTGATATACACTTTAGTAAAAAAATAGATGGCAACATCATTTTTTTCATTCATATGGCTAATGAATTACTAACAAAAAATATCTAACTGTCATGTGAATTAAAACCTCAAGAGAGGAGAGGCAGTGTAATTATATTTTCTCCAATTAAGGTGAGCTTGAGTGTAATTTACCCAAAATAAAAAGTAACGCCATAGAAAAGTGAGATGAAGTAGAAGCTAAAACTTTTCATCTTTTTCCGTATTTTTCTTATCTCTCCACTAATCCAAGAGCCAAACACAAAGTAAAAGTTGAAGCCTAAAGCAAGAACTAAAACCTCAAACTTCAGAGTAATCTTCCACATCTAAAAGTAAAATAAAACTAAAAGAAAAGAAAAAATTAATACAGCACCACTAAAACAACTGATCAGACATTGCTATTCCAACATCGCAACAGCAAGGAATTTATTCTTGAAATCCAAATTACTATTCTACAATTTGGAAATACATAATCGATTGAAGTGTATATGCTACTTGCTTAAAGACAATTAACAATAGCACAATGTAACCATTGGATTATATATAATAAAAAAAATCAAATTGAAACCTAATTGCCATTGATATAAACGAAGTTTTTTTTACCTTCCATGAAGAATTGGACACTTGGAGACGACTTCTTGGTAGATATCGGAGCAAGAATTGAAGGTCAACGACACCGGCTGTCCAGTGAAACCAGCGAAAAGGTCTCCAAGAAAATGAATCTCGAGGAAATTGTACAAATAAACCAAACAAATGAATAGAAAACCCAACAAGTAATGAGAAATGGGAATCAGAGAGGCCGCTGTGAGCAAAAGTCGGTAGGGCGAATCGGAAGTTGTGATTGAGCTCGGTGAATCCATGGATGGAGGAGTCGACGAGTTCTGAATCTGAAAACCCTAGTTTGTGTGTGAAAATGGAAGTGTTGGGAAGAATGTAGAGAAATGTGGACAGGGCAAGAAACGCCGGCCGAGGTGAAACAAGCTGAGGAGTTTTCAACGATGATTTAGAAATATAAATCCACCACTAATAAGATGAAAATGAAAAAAAAAATAAAAAAATACTATCACAGTGTCACCTTTAATTAAAGATTTCAAGCTTTATTAAAAATTTCAAGCTTTATTAAAGACTTTTATACCGGTGAGAAATAGATGTTTGCCGTATCACGTGGCAAAAATATTTGGTATTTGTTTTTTTATTTTTTATAAAAGATAAAAAGAATATTTTTTTAAACTAAATTTTTTTCAATTCATCACACTATCCCCCTTATCACCACCACCCTGTCTCACCATAACCCCGGTGTTGTCTGGCGAAAATATTTTTATGAAAACTTTTTGGTATTTGATATGACAAAAAATAAAATTAATTTCTATTATTAACAAGAAATAAATTAATTTAAGTTGAAGATATTTTTAATTTTTGAAAGATAAAAAATATTTTTTAAATTAAAATTTTATTAATATCATCATATTATTACGGTCATTCTCACCACTACTCTCGTCCCACCATTATCACTACCAAACATTCAAAAAAAAAAATTTAATAAATTAAATTAAATTAATTATTTTTAAAGTAATTACAAATAAAAGAATATTATACAAAATACTGCAATACAATTTTCAAAATGGAACTTTTTCCATAAATTCATCTTTAATTACTTATGTTCCATCCAATCTATATTCTTTTTTACTATTCCATTAGGTCCTATTTGAGATAAGAAGGCCAAAATACCATTTTCATCTACTTATGTTCTATTTAATTCATATTACTTTTTTATGTTTCAATAAATCCTATGGGTAACATAATTACCAAAATACCCTTAATGTGAATGTTCACATCGTCAATGTGAATGTTCATATCGTCAATGTGTAGGGGCTTGGCCCATGTACAATGTGAATATTCACATTGACATGTTAACATTTACATTGATAAGTGTGTAAAATTAATTCGCGGCCTGTGGGCGGCCCGGGGCGAGCTCGAACCGGCCCGTGACAATGTGAATATTCACATTGACATATTAACATTCACATTGATAGGATTGTAAAATTGGCCCGCGGCCTGTGGGCAGCCCGAAGCCCGCGCCGTTGCCGAGGCGGGCTCGGCCCGTTGATAATATGAATATTCACATTGATATGTTAACATTCACATTAATAAGAGTGTAAAATTGACTCGCGTCCATTGACCGGCTTTCGTGGCGGTGAACGGCGGCTCGTGACAATGTGAATATTCACATTGACATATTAACATTCACATTGATAGGAGTGTAAAATTGGCCCATGACGCTCGAAGTCCGCTTCTTTGCCGGGACTGGCGGTGACAATGTGAATATTCACATTAACAAATTAACATTCACATTGATAGGAGTGTAAAATTGGCGTCTCAAGACGACCTCGGGTGTCGATATGTCTGAACTGCCTCGACCTTGCTTGGGCTGACCGGACTTTTTTTTTAATTCTTTTTAATTTTTTCTACTAAAATTTTATTATTTTTCACAAAAAAAAAAACATTGTGCCTCAAGCGGGTTGGGCCTCGGACCAAGTCTTGAATGGGCCTTAAGCGGGCCGATGGGCCGGGGCGGGCTTCAAAGTGATGGCCTAGGCCCTAGCCTAGGGTCTCGGACATGCTCGGGCCCGAACCCAAAAGAGCCTCAGAGGTAGGTGGGCCGAGCGTACCAGGCGGGCCAATTCTACATTCCTATCAATGTGCATGTTAACATATCAATGTGAATATTCACATTGTCAACGGGCCGGGCCTACCCCGGGCCGCGAGTGAGTTTCGGGCAACGAGCAAATTTTACACTCCTATCAATGTTAATGTTAATATGTCAATGTGAATATTCACATTGTCACGGGTCAGGCCAAGCCCACCTCAGGCTGTCGTCGGGCTTCGGGCCGCGGGCCAATTTTACACTCTTATCAATGTGAATGTTAACATGTCAATGTGAATATTTACATTGTCAACGATGGCCGAGCCTCGGTGCGAAATGCGGGCTTTTGGTCATAGTATGCGCTTAATTTTATACTCTTATCAATGTGAATGTTAGCATGTCAATGTGAATATTCACATTGTCAATATCGCCCGCGCCTAAGCGCACGCCGTGGGCGGGTTTGATGACTACGGACACGCCAATTTTATACTCTTATCAATGTAAATGTTAATACGTCAATGTAAATATTCACATTGTCAAGTCGGTCGGCCGCATACGCTTCGCCGGCGGTATGGCGGGTTTTGGACGACCAGGCGTAATTTTATATTCTTATCAATGTGAATATTAACATGTCAATGTGAATATTTACATTGTCAACGGGCCGGACGCCGACCACCATCGCCGTCATTTGGTTTTAAGCGACCATGGGGCGGGCTAATTACATCTATCAATGTGAATGTTAACATGTCAATGTGAATATTCAAATTGTCAATCGGCCGGTCGGGCTTTGGCCAGCGAATGGCGGGCCAATTTTATACTATTATCAATGTGAATGTTAACATGTCAATGTGAATATTCACATTGTCAACGGCCCGGGCCACGGGCGAGCTTTTGGCCGCCCATGGACCGCGAATCAATTTTATATTCTTATCAATGTGAATGTTAACATGTCAACATGAATATTCACATTGCCAACGGCTCGGACCAGGCCCGCACCCGGGTCGCCCATGGACCGCGGGCGGGTTTCGTGCCGCCACGGGACGCGGGCTATTTTTATACTCCTATTAATGTGAATGTTAACATGTCAATGTGAATATTCACATTGTCAACGGGCCGGTCCCGTCCCGGCTCGCAAACGGATTTCGGACCGTCCACAGACTAATTTTACATTCCTACCAATGTGAATTTTAAAATATGAATGTTCACATCATAAAATTGCTAACTATTCAAAAAATATTTATAAAGGTATCAAAATTAAATATAAGGGTATAAGTGTCCAAGAAAATAGTGTAAATCAATAAAAAAGACTTTATGGAATAAAACTATACATACATGGGACTAAATGAGTTAAAAAATTCTTTCATGGACTTCTTAAATTAAAACAATTCTAAATGGGATTTATTAATAATTTTTCCTTTTCAAAATGGAGGACAAAATATATTTTAAGATTTGAAATTGCAAATTGAAACCTAATTGCCCAGTATCCGCAGTATTTCCGGGTCGGATCATCCGTGCCATATCTCCAGCTCAAACTTCACCAACCTCTGTACATAAACCATTAGCCCATGGCGGCGTTCACCCAATCCGCCACCAAGCTCCGCCACCGCTTCACCACCATCCGCACCTTCGTCGCCGCCAAGATCAAATGGGTCCGAGATCCCTACCTCGACACCGCAGTCGAAAAAGAGAAAAATCTCAACCCAATCATCTCCCTCAAAACCCTAATCCTCTCCCAACCCTCCAAAACCCTACCCATCTCCTCCGCCTCCTCCCAAAAGCACCGCCTCAACCTCCCCACCGCCGCCGCAAAGTTCATCCAAAAATACCCCTCGGTTTTTAAACAATTCCGACCCGACAAACACCTAGCCCTCCCTCACGTCAAGCTCACTTCACAAGCCCTAATTGTTCACAACGAGGAGGCCCGAGTTCTCAACTCGCTGACTCACCGGAAAGACTCGGCGGAGCGACTCGCTAAGCTGTTGATGATCGCCGGAGCGAGAAAGCTTCCGTTGAATGTCGTTGATGGATTCAAATTTGATTTGGGTTTGCCTCATAATTATATTCTCACCCTTCTTCCTGAATTTCCTGATTACTTTCAGGTATGTAGTATGGATTGTAAAGACTCAAATGGTAGTGAAATTCTTGGGTTAGAGTTGATTTCTTGGAGAGATGATCTTGCAGTTTCAAAATTGGAGAGTAGGGCAATGAATTTGAATTATGGGTTTAGGAGGGGTATGAGAATTTCATTTCCCTTAGAATTGCCAAGAGGGTTTGATTTGGAGAAGAAAGTGAGGAATTGGGTTGATGATTGGCAAAATTTGCCTTACATTTCACCCTATGAAGATGCATTTCATTTATCTCCAAATAGCGATCAGGCGGAGAAATGGACGGTGGCGGTTCTTCATGAATTGCTTCATCTTATGGTGTCGAAGAAGACGGAGAGGGAGAATTTGTATCGGTTGGGGGATTATTTGGGTTTTGGGAGGAGGTTTAAGAAAGCTTTGGTGCACCATCCCGGGATATTTTACATATCCAATAAGATTAGGACTCAGACTGTGGTTCTTAGGGAGGCCTATAGGAAGGACTTCTTGGTTGAGAAGCATCCATTGATGGGTATGCGGCATAGGTATATTTACCTCATGAACAAGATGGTGAGACGGAGTAGACCAATTCATGTCGGAAATGATGGGTGTAGAAAGCAGATTGTTTGATTGCCAAGGAAAGAGGAGAAACGAAAGGCAATGATAAAAGCAGGGAAGAAGAAGTACAATCAAATTACTAAGAGCAAATGGGAATTAGGACGTGCCTCTAGTATGAATATTTAGAGACACCACAAGTTAGGATTGTTGCACATCTCTCAGTTGGAAGATGTCTCATTTGGACAAAAAACAGGATTTCTGCTGTATTTTTTCTAATAAAAAGAAAAAGAAAAAAGATAGCACAGTTACACAATTGCTTGAGATTTTGAAATTAAAGAAAGGTGTGGTGAATCTGGAGTGTTCTGGTGCCTGGTAATGATGGGTGGATGATGGTGTTGATGATGTGCATGAGGTGAGGGACTTGGGGAGAAATGGAATTACTTGAACAACAATCAATGTCTTTGTATCAGGACATTCAATTTGAGAAATGTACCTTGAAAATGGGTCAACAAGTCTGAAGGAGAAGATAGTTGCAACTTTTTCTATGAAACAAGATGGACTATGATATGTGATAAGTTGGGTTATTGTTTGAGCTGAGTGCGTGGCTGGCTAAATCTCCATGATGCTGTTTGGTGGTGAGTCTCATAGTTTATCACTAATTTGGTGAACTTGTCTATTGCAGCATCTCTTTAGCATTAAAATTGATGCCTGTTTGGTTTGGTTCTGAAATCAATTTTGAAAGACAAGTTTTTGAAATGAGTTTTCAAAATTTAAAAATTTGTTTGGTTGTATATTTTGAAAATAATTTTGTAATTTTGTAGTTGGATATATAGATCACATTGCTTTGCAACTGCAGTATTAACTATCTAGTTTCTGTTTGTTAAATGGAAATTTTTGTTCTTTTAACATATTAATTTGTGCATAAGCCATTCCATTACTGTCGTTATGGCTAGAAAAGAACTGGATAAATATTAAAATATCTGAGGTTTAAGACAAAGTTTAGATGGATATGGATTCCTAATATTTACCATGAGTTGTTTGTCTGAAAATCCTTTTGATTTTTTGGAAATCGTATGTTCATATGTTTAAGAGATGAATGTGATTATTTACCAGGATGAACTTTGACATGGGTGTCTTATATTCTTTGCAAGCTTGCTTATTAGAATAACTAGAAGCTATGAAGCACGGGTACGAGTATTGGTACGATACGAGTACGTTGATATGGTAAAATTCAAAAAAAATTAAGGTACAAGTACGGCTTGGGCTTGGTATGCTTGTAAAAAAATATTTATTTTTAATTTAGAGTAATGTAAAAATTAATTAAATAGTTTAATTTGTTAAGGTGCAACATACAATTAACATTTAATGTCAAAAGTAAAGATATAAATCAAAATTAAATGTCAATATATTAAATAACTTACAAATCATAGTTTAATTTTAAAATTATGCTAAGCATAAAACAAAAAATAAAAAAGAAGTCTTAGTAAAAGAAGTTTTATCTCTGTAGTAGAAGAAAATATTGTTTGGGTATATACTTTGTACAGCTAGGTACACCAAAAATTAAGAAGAAAAAATTTAGGTACATATTTCGTGTATCCGGTATATATGCAGAAGTATCATGCGAGGTACTATACGCCGGTAAGTACCCGGTACGGATACGGCATGTTTTTGGAAGTACTCATGCTTCGTAGACTAGAAGACTCCTTTACATCGTTTAGATAAAATGACCACACAATATGAAAATGCATAATCTGATATATTCTTCATCCTAGTTTGGTTTTCTGTAATGAATAGATTCAAGAGCACTCGTTCCAAGCCTTTAATGGATCTGAAGTTGCATGAATGATAATATGGTATCATGGGATGTTTCTCCCAACTTGCTTTATGTCACCTAAATAAATCATTATTCATATCTTTTTTTTTTTTATTTTGGTTTGTTATAATCTTGTTCTAAATTTAAATTTGTGCATGTAATGCTATTAGAATAAAACTGGGTAATTTTATTTTAATGTATCCTGTTAGTGATAAAGTGGCATCAATGAGTTGTATAGATTTTACGAAGATTTTATTGTATATTTTCGTAAAATCTGAATATATATTTTGGACTTCAAGAGTATTCATTCTTAATATTGATTATAAGGGATTTTTTTTTTTTTTAAGCAGGAAGTTAAACAATGTTGTGTGGTGTAAGTACATTGAACTTTACCAATCAAAGTGGATCAATTTAGGTTTGAATATCTCTATTTTCAAATATCTAACTCATTTTGTGTGTCTTGCAGATTATGATGTCACACGTCTAACATTCTGAAAGGATTAATTGGTGCCACTGAAAGGGATGGGGACCTGCCAGCATCTCCAGAAACTGCCCCTCTACCCAGGCTTCTCAACACTGAGAGGAAGCATTCCACGTTTTGAGTGCTGCAACTTCACCATTTGAAATTACTGTAGCAGTGCGGAGGCAAATCTGTCTATTGCACATGGAAGACCAATCAGAACAGTACGTAATGAATATTGTGTGTGTTAGATTGGGTTGTTCTTGAGATTCCACATTAGGTTAGTAATAAAAAGGAGCCACTTTGAAGCCCTAGTGCTATCGGAACTATCTATTACCAGACTTCTAGGGCGAAATACTAGGTTTCTCAGACAGTGCTGGGTGTTGCTCCCTCAGTTCCAAGAGGAAACATCCTCCTCCACCCTATTCTATTAAGACCCTCTTGATTTGGTACTGATCTACAGATGCCTCTACATAAGGGTAGAGTATGGAGATGGCCAAAAAGCCATTCACAATGAGAAGCAAGGGATGTCGTAAACAGTGGGGTGTCACAAAGAGTTGACACTAAAAGGTCTATCAACTCCATTCCCTACTTCCACCAAAGACAGCAGCATGAAAGACGGGAAGTGGTGGGAACATCCTGACTTTGCACCCCCTTCCCAATCCAAAGAAGAGGTTCTGGAAAGGGTGAGGGAAGTGGCAGTGGTAACAACCAACGCGCCACTCTGGAAAACAAAACAAGAGGTCATTGATCAAGTGGCAACCTCCAAAGAACAGCGAAACAAGAGGTCGTTGTCCTGGGAACTTGGTTTACTGAAGGTGGTTTTGGAATCAGATTTGCAGAAGCACCTTGGACCTTATCAAATCAGCAAGGCCCTATAATCCAAATTTCAGTCTCGTAGTCCAAATCCAGCAGTTAATAGATCGTCATTGGCACTGTGACCTGGTGGTTCCAGTGGCATGAAGGGAATGGTTGTGCAAACAAGTTGGCCGAAGCTGCAGTCATCTTCTACAATTATCAATGGAAATAACAGGAGCGATTGCCGAGGTGCAAATTGATTGAGATTTGTTTCTTTGATCAGGATGCAACTGGAGTCTTGTTTGGATGATCTTAGAAAAGGAGGGGGAAAAAAGAGGAAAGGATTGATGTTGATCTTATTTGCTTACTATCTTGTACAAAAATGAGTACTCAAAATTTCTGAAAGGTGGTTCCCAAAAAATAAAAAGACAAAAAAATGTTCTGTTTTTTGGTGCATAACAAAAATGTTATGTACCTATGACAGTGTGTAGAATTTGAAATTTAGAGTGTAGATTTAAACTTTTTTGTTATGGGATCACATTTAGAATAAATTTGTTCTGCATATTTCAATTTATGGTGTTAAGAAATTTTTTTAGATACGTAGACATAGCAGTCTTGTTGAAAAAAAAGGGAAATGATGTTGCAAAACAAGAACTAGGGTAAATGATTTATTCCTTTGCTACTCTTTTAGGCCCCGTTTGTTTCCAGAGATAGAATGGAGGGGATTGATAGTGAGGGGATTAATAGTGAAGGGATTGTTAGTGAGGGGATTGTTAGTGAGGGTTGTTTGTTTTCAGAGATAGAATGGAGAGGATTGATAGTGAGGGGATTAATAGTGAGGGGATTGTTAGTGAGGGGATTAATAGTGAGGGGATTAATAGTGAGGGGATTGATAGTGAGGGGATTGATAGTGAGGAATTGTTAAATTATTTTTATATAAAATAATAAAAAAAATATAAAAATTAAACATTAATATTTTAAAAAAAAATCCCAATATATAAAAAATAAAAAAAATAAAAAAATTTCTAATCCCCTCACTATTTTTCTAATACCATCTCTACCTCCTCACTATGAATCCCCTCCCCAAGGGTATTAGTAATACCAAGGTATTAGTAGTACCCTCCCTATCTCTCAAAACAAACACGGTATTAGTAATACCAAGGTATTAGTTAGTCCCAAGGTATTAGTAGTCCCAATGCTATCTCTCAAAACAAACACCCCATATACTAGTCCCAAGGTATTAGCAATCCCAATACCCTCCCTATAACCCAAAACAAACGGGGCCTTACTTTCTTATCTGCTTCTTTCTTCCTTTTTCCTTCTTTGTATTGTTAAATCTAAAGCATCCTGTTTTGACTAGACTAGACAAGTTGAGTTTTATTCAAGGTTAATTTGTGTTTGGCTTCCCAAAATCTCGATTGAGATTGACTTGTTATTTAGAACTTGTGATTTGATTAATTATTTGTTTAAAATTGACTTAAAAGATAAGCAAACTTAAATTAGAACACATTTTCAAACTAGCTCATCATTTTTAAATCCAAGTTTGAAGAAAACAAGATTTTGCTTGGATCAACTCATTTGTAGAACTAATTGTCACAAATTCACAATGAATTTTTGAAAAAAAAAAAAAAAAAAAAAAAACTGAAAAAGAAAAATGTGGCGGGTTTCAACCTCTTGATTCTTCTACAGGAAAATTTATTGCCCTCTAACATGAGGTGGTCCACATGTTTTCGAGAGGGTGGTAGATTGTATAGTTAAAAAAGCAAGATTTGTATTATTATTATTTGGAAAATGCTATTTGTATTATTATTATTTAGAAAATGCTATGGATCCCAAGTAAATTACTAAATAAATTACCAAACCTCTTACATGGGTGTGAGACTCACACACATGTGATTTGTGTGAGTTTTACACCCATGTGAGAGGTTTGATAATTTATTTGATAATTTATTTAAGGTCCCTAGTATAACTCTTATTATTTTTTAGGTTTTCAGGAAGGGCAAGAGTTAAGGCACTGAGGTTAGGGCAGCAGACAAGAATTAATTTGTTCGCAAATTCAGCTCGTTAAGTTAATAAATGAGTTTAAACTAAGAGGTTGTTTGAAATGATATGTATAAATGCATTTTTTGATATTTTAACTAAAAAAATAGAGAAATATATATATATATATTTGAAATAATTTTTTGACTTTTTACGAAAAAATATGTAATAAAATATTATATCAAATATTAAAATTTTGACTTGTATCATTCTAGACACATACTGATAGGTACATCAGCGCATCAGTGCATGTTAAAATTTTATTGACTTTGGGAATCCGTGGCTTACAATTAGCCACGTCAGTGCCTTGGGTAAAATTTGTAAAGATAAGTACATTTATCAGCACTGACATACACTCAAAAGTGTTGAATTCAAAAGGGCAAATTCGTAATTTTGCCCTCTATCTATTAAGTATTTTGTTCCCGTCCAAACTTGTGAATAGTGTTGACTTTTTTTACTTTTTTAGTGATTTTTTGACTTTTTAACTTTTTTAAGAGATGCCAAACATCTACTAAATTTTTAGGCTCATTTAATAAATAAGCAAAACTTGAATTCGAATAAACTTGACTTGTTGATCTCCATTTAAATAATAGATTAAATATTTTTTTGGATGAATATAATAGATTAAATAATGGCAAAAAAATTATTATTGATTAATATTAACAAGCTAAGCTCAAGTTAAATTATTCATTGAGCCGAGCTGAAGTTAGGATTTCAAACCCGATAAACAAGTTAATCGAATTCAAAACTAATAAAAACTCACTTCTGCTCAATTCATTTACAATTTAATTGGGGGAGGGAAGGCTGGCATGTGAATGTGATTTTGATTTTGATTTTGATTTTGATTTTGATTTTTTAATGTAGAAGGTAGGTGGCCCATATATACTTTTTATTTTTATTTTTAAGATAGAAGGTAGATGGCCCAAATATCTTTAAAAGACTGCAAAAAAGTCGAAAAGGATGGAGTAGAATCAAGAGAGAATGCAAAAATCATTGTCGTGGAGACATTAATGGGTTCCGAAATGGTCGGTTGTGTCATAACTTATAATAAGGTGGTATGCTTATAATTTGTAGCACCCCACACCCCGTGGTATGCTTATAAGTTGTAGCACCCCAGTCCCCCTTGTGTACATTAATGAGAACCCCTTTATAAAATAATAGTCGTGGTGAGGGTTTAATATCTCAACTATATGAGACTCAAGTTTGAATGTTCTCCAATGCTAAACACGTGTTTCATACGCCCCCTCTCTCTCTCTCTTAACTCTCTCTCTCTCATATATATAAAATTGAAGTTATTTCATGAGTTTAAAATTTCATGTCTTGTTGATGCTTGACCAATAGGAATAATACATAAAGTAAAAAAATCACAATATATGAAGTAGTTTTATAAACTTTGTGAATGTGTTAATTATCATAATGTTTAAAACTTCATTAGTTGATCATTAGTTGGACATATCACATCAGTACGATAATATGATGTACCTGATCTATTAAATAATTTCTTCATACATATAGATTTGAATTTCTCTCAAATTTAAATTTAAATTTAAATTTGATCGTCATATTTAAACTTTTGAAATCCACTATAAATTCCGTTTTAATGATTCAACCCGTTCATTTTGTAACGATATTTGTTTATATAATCTATGAAAAAAATTAGATCGATTTGATAATTATAATATTTTTATATTATGACATTTGTCTTTTTAAAAAATAAATAATTTATTTTTGAAAACACACTAGTCGTCTATTTTTTTGAGACAAATACAATAAAATGAAAAAAATAAATAATTATTGAATTGACTTAATTTTTTCTATAAATGATATATATGAAAAGTTTTACAAAAAAAAATAATTTAAATTATTGAAATGAGACCTATAATAAACCCTAAATGCCTGAGCACGACAGTCAAATTCATATTTGAGTGGTGTTTTAAGAAGTTGGTAAAAAGCTGACATTTTAACTTTTTGACTTTTTTAGTCTATTTTATCTTTTTGTGCGTAAAAAATATGATATGTGATATGACTCAAAATGAGTAAAAAGTTAAAAGTTAACTTTTTATTTGGTTGCCAAAGCACCCCTACTTTTTATTTGGTTGCCAAAGCACCCCTGAATCTGAGAGAAGTTGAACCCTATGTAAATATATAAACACGTCTTATATGCACTAACACTCATGTAAAATATTTAATAAATTTTTTGAAATCTCTAATATTATTTAATTTTTATTTTATTTATTTATTTATTTATGGGCAAATTACAAACACCCTCTCGAGATTTGGTGAAAATACAAATTCCTTCTGAGGTTTGAGAAATTACAAATTACTCCATGAGGGTAAAATTTTCATAACAAATTAAGGGAAATTATGGGGGAATCTGTATAAAAATAAAAACCTCAGGGAATAATTTGTTATGAAAATATAAACCTCAAGAGACGAAATATAATTTCTCAACTTCAGAGAAAAATTTATATTTTCACCAAACTTCAAGGGGTGTTTGTAATTTACCCTTTATTTATTTATTTGTGTTAAAGGCGCCCATCAACATGGCCCTACAACGTGTCAATGTTTAATGCTTGACAGCTAAGTTGCTGGTCCTGAAAAAGAAAAGGCGTACTCCAGTAGGAATGATAAAATTACCTAATTTGATCGTAATTGTTCCAATCGGATTTAAAAGAAATATTTTCCTTCGTGTTTGTGGCAAAGTTTGAAAAGACTAAATAAATGTATTTTTTGACTTTTATTAAATTATGTGTAAAAAAAATAGAGAGAAAATATTGATTGATGTGACTTAAAAAAGATAAAAAGATAAAAAGTATGAACTAAAATAGAATAACCAAACTTAACCTATATCTCATATGAGATAAGTTAAGAGATTATAAGGTCCACCATAAATCTCATATAAGAAAAGTTAAGAGATCATGAGAAAAATTAATTGCCATATATCAGATGAGAAAAGTTAAGATATCAAAGGTCTACCATAAATTTTATTTTGATAATTTAAATAATTAATGTTATAAGGTCATAATGTATATCATTTATATAAAAAAAAAAAATTCAATTCAATAATCATAATATTTTTATTTTATCGTGTTTGTCTTTAAAAAAATTAATGATCTTTTTAAAAAAATATATTTGTTGTTTATTTTTTCACAGACAAATATAATAAAATGAAAATATTACGATTATTGGATAGAATAATTTTTTTCATAAATAATATATATTGAATGTCTTACAAAATAAGAAATTTGGATAATTAAACAAGACTCAAGTTCAAATTTTCTCATATTGATATATGAATATGAGAGAATGTCAACCATTAAAAGAAAAGGTTTGAAAAAGTATGAAAAGGATAAAGCCAAGTATACAGGTAAGTAGATCAAAACTATTAGGATAAAATATAAAATTATATCACTAAATTAGTTGGCTTTGAAATTATAAATTCACGCATGAAATTCAAAAATACCTGACCGGTTATGGAGAATACAACTTAGCCTGTGTTGGGGTTAAATGTTTGTGTAATTTTTATCCTGTCCTGCTGTGTAGTGCCCAAAAAAAAAAAAAAACTCTATTTAGAAAGAGTTAAAAAAACCAATTACAAAAAGTCAAAATAATAAATTTTTCACTAATAAGATTTGAGTAGGTCTTTGGGTTTGAATTTTTAATTACCTTTTTTTTTTTTTTGTGTGTGTATTTGATGAATTTTTTAAATTTTTTTTAAAACTTTTAAATTTTACTCGATTGGACTAATCAGATAAATAAAAGAATTTTAAAAAAGTCCAAAAATAAAAATGAAATTGTTTTTTTTAATTTTTTACTTTATCTGTTTTTATTGAATTTTTTTTTTCCCCTTTTTAGATTCATTTACACAAGACGAACATGAAAAGTAAAATAAAAAATTACTAAAGATAAAAAAAAAGAAGAAAAAACTATGATTTTTTTTTAACTGTAAACTTACGCTGAGTTTATGAAATAAAAAATAAAAAATTGATTCATAATATGTCATTACGAATCAAATTAAATAGAAATTTTAGGATCACAAACATTTTCTTTTTTTCAAGTGTTCACTTCTAATCTTCTTAGAATCTCACTGTGACAATGGTAATGATAGGAAGTGATTAGGCTTGTGAGCTTTTCGGTTTGAGTTGCTTTTTTAAGAAAAATTGTCAATTTGTTCATTCTTGGTGTATTGAGAATTCTTTAATTCGTGTATCAACTTATTCTCAAAATGATTTAGTTAAATATTTTGATGGATTCAAACCAATGATTTAAGCAGATTAAGTGATTTAAAAATTAACTTAATTTTTTCCACAAATGACATATATGAAGAGTCTTCCAAAAAAAAAAAAATGATTCAGATTATTGAAATGAGACTTACAATTAACCCTACATGTCTAAACACGATGGTCAAATTCCTCTTTGAATTTGAGAAAAGTTGAACCCTATATAGATATATAAACACAGGTCTTATTTGCGATCTATTAATTTGCTATTAGTTTATCAATTTTTCATTTAACTAATCTCATTTTTTTCTATTCACCCAAAAAAATCTCATTTTTTTTCTCATTGTGATTGTACGAGTACGAAATAATTCTTCTCGTATGATTCTGTTGATCAAGTTTACGCTCCTCTAAACACTGTCGCTTTACTTCCTGAAAATACAAACATGAGCTAGCCGACGGGTGTGTACCGGAAACCCCTCCGATGCCTAAGTCAGCAAATAGCCAATAGACAAAAGCGTATTTGAGAGTCAAAAGTTGTGAGACAAAAGCGTATTTGAGAGTCAAAAGTTGTGATACCTGTCCATAGGTCCTGTTATGAGTTTTTATAATTTTTGCCTGGCACAATTCTAATAGAACTCTTATTTCTCAATATAGAGTCCTCCTAGGAATCATACTCCTAAAAGATAATGTTTATCCTTCAACACTCTCTGCTTAAACCAAGTGAGATGATTTTATTACGGTTAAATAATAGTATGACTAAGCTAACACTAGGCCCTTTAACATACTCAATCTGGTGCTTTCATATGCAACGCCTAGCTCGGTCCCTGTTCACTTATACCCCGATTTGACTGTTTAGACCGAGCTAACCGTAGCAGCCCCAACCGAGCTAACAAGGGCCCAAATATCTTTAAAAGACTGCAAAAAAGTAGAAAAGGATGAAGTAGAATCAAGAGAGAATGCAAAAATCATTGTCGTGGAGACATTAATGGGTTCCGAAATGGTCGGTTATGTCATAACTTATAATAAGGTGGTACGCTTATAATTTGTAGCACCCCACACCCCGTGGTATGCTTATAAGTTGTAGCACCCCAGTCCCCCTTGTGTACATTAATGAGAACCCCTTTATAAAATAATAGTCGTGGTGAGGGTTTGTTGAGTCTACAATTAATATCTCAACTATATGAGACTCAAGTTTGAATGTTCTCCAATGCTAAACATGTGTTTCATGCCCCCCCCCCCCCCCCCCCCCCCCCTCATGAGTTTGAAATTTCATGTCTTCTTGATGCTTGACCAATAGGAATAATACATAAAGTAAAAAAATCACAATATATGAAGTAATTTTTTAAACTTTGTCAATGTGTTAATTATCATATTATTTAAAATTTCATTAGTTGATCATTAGTTGGACATATCACATCAACACGACGATATGATGTACCTGATCTATTAAATAATTTCTTCATACATATAGATTTGAATTTTTCTCAAATTCAAATTTAAATTTGATCGTCATATTTAAACTTTTGAAGTCCACTATAAATTCCTTTTTAATGATTCAACCCGTTCATTTTGTAACGATATTTGTTTATATAATCTATGAAAAAAATTAGATCGATTTGATAATCATAATATTTTTATATATGGCGTTTGTCTTTTAAAAAAATAAATAATTTATTTTTGAAAACACACTAGTCGTCTCTTTTTTTGAGACAAATACAATAAAATAAAATAAAAAAATATAATTATTAAATTGACTCAATTTTTTCTATAGATGATATATACGATGAGTCTTACAAAAAAAATAATTTAAATTATTAAAATGAGACCTATAATAAATCCTAAATGCCTGAACACGACGGTCAAATTCATATTTGAGTAGTGTTTTGAGAAGTTGGTAAAAAGCTGAATTTTTGAATTTTTTAGTCTATTTTATCTTTTTGTGGATAAAAAATATGATATGTGATATAACTCAAAATGAGTAAAAAATTAAAAATTGACTTTTTATTTGGTTGCCAAAGCACCCTTGAATGCGAGAGAAGTTGAACCCTATGTAAATATATAAACACCTGTCTTATATGCACTCTACTATAAACAGTCATGTAAAATATTTAGGTTAAGTTTGGCATCGTCAAAAAAATTCAAAAAGTCAAAAAGTTATTATCCTATTTAAGTTACATCACTTCAAATCCAACCAAAATCTAACCCATATTTTATAAAAAGTCAAAAAGTACATTTATTTAGTCTTTCCAAACTTGGCCTTAATAAAATTTTTGAAATTTTTAATATTATTTTATTTTTATTTTTATTTTATTTATTTATTTATTTATTTTTTTTTTGTGGTTAAGGCGCCCATCGACATGGCCCTACAACGTGTCAATGTTTAATGCTTGACAGCTAAGTTGTTGGTACTGAAAAAGAAAACAGCACTGTTAGGGGTCCGAATTTTGGTGCTCTTAATGGCTCAAATTTTTCTATCAGGTAAAAAAAAACAAAACAAAAAAAAAATAAAGTTATCAAATTTGAAAATTTTGAGCTATTTGAGCCATAATTTTTAGAGCCACCAATCATTTTCCAAAAGAAAATAAGTACTCCAGTACGAATGATAAAATTACCTAATTTGATCGTAATTGTTCCAATCGGATTTAAAAGAAACATTTTCCTTCATGTTTTTATCTCATATGAGAAAAGTTAAGAGATCATAAGGCCCACCATAAATCTCATAAGAGAAAAGTTAAGAGATCATAAGAAAAGTTAATTATCATATCTCAGATGAGAAAAGTTAAGAGATCAAAGGTGCACCATAAATTTTATTCAACAATGCTAGAGGGTTCAAATTTTGTGGCTCAAATAGCCAAAACGACGTCGTTTTGGCCGTTTGAGCCACAAAATTAGGCCCCCAAACATTTTCCAATTTTATTTTGATAATTTAAATAGTTAATGTTATAAGGTCTTAATGTATATCATTTATAAACAAAAATAATTCAATTCAATAACTATAATATTTTTATTTTATTGTGTTTGTCTTTAAAAAAATTAATAATCTTTTTTAAAAAATATATTTGTCGTTTATTTTTTCACAGACAAATATAATAAAATGAACATATTACGATTATTGGATAGAATAATTTTTTTCATAAATAATATATATTGAATGTCTTCCAAAATAAGAAGTTTGGATAATTAAACAAAACTCAAGTTCCAATTCTCTCATATTGATACGTGAATATGAGAGAAGTTCAACCATTAAAAGAAAAGGTTTGGAAAAGTATGAAAAGGATAAAGCCAAATATACAGGTAAGTAGATCAAAACTATTAGGATAAAACATAAAATTATATCACTAATTTAGTTGGCTTTGAAATTATGAATTCACACATGAAATTCAAAAATAGAAAATGTTTGATGACTCAAAATTTTGTGATTCAAATGGTTCAAATCTGTCAAAACGACGTCGTTTTGAGTGATTTGAGCCATTTGAGCCACAAAATTTTGAACTACTTAACATTGTTGTTCAAAAATACCTGACTGGTTATGGAGGATACAACTTAGCCTGTGTTGGGGTTCAATGTTTGTGTAATTTTTATCATGTCCTGCTGTGTAGTGCCCAAAAAAAAAACCTCTATTTAGAAAGAGTTAAAAAAACCAATTATAAAAAGTCAAAATAATAAATTTTTCACTAATAAGATTTGAGTAGGTCTTTGGGTTTGAATTTTTAATAACCTTTTTTTTTTTTTTGGATGAATTTTTAAAAAAATTTTAAAACTTTTAAATTTTACTCGATTGGACTAATCAAATAAATAAAAGAATTTAAAAAAAGTCCAAAAATAAAAATGAAATTGTTTTTCTTAATTTTTTACTTTATCTGTTTTATTGAATTTTTATTTATTTTTTCCTTTTTAGATTCATTTACACAAGATGAACATGAAAAGTAAAATAAAAAATTACTAAAGATAAAAAAAATAAGAAAAAACTATGATTTTTTTTAACTGTAAACTTACACTGAGTTTATGAAAAAAAATATAAAAAATCGATGCATAACATGTCATTACGAATCAAATTAAATAGAAATTTTAGAATCACAAACATTTTCTTTTTTTCAAGTGTTCACTTCTAATCTTCTTAGAATCTCACTGTGACAATGGTAATGATAGGAAGTGATTAGGCTTGTGAGCATTTCGGTTTGAGTTGCTTTTTTAAGAAAAATTATCAATTTGTTCATTCTTGGTGTATTGAGAATTCTTTAATTCGTATATCTCAACTTATTCTCAAAATGATTTAGTTAAATATTTTGATGGATTCAAACCAATGATTTAAGCAGATTAAGTGATTCAAAAATTAACTTAATTTTTTCCACAAATGATATATATATGAAGAGTTTTACAAAAAAAAAAGGTTCAAATTATTGAAATGAGACCTATAATTAACCCTACATGCCTAAATACGACAGTCAAATTCATATTTGAATTTGAGAGAAGTTGAACCCTATATAGATATATAAACACGTCTTATTTGCGCTCTATTAATTTGCTATATGTTTATCAATTTTTCATTTAACTAATCTCATTTTTTTTTGTTCACCCAAAAAAATCTCATTTTTTTCCTCATTGTGATATACAACTAAATAATTTTTTTTTTTAACTGACGTGCTACTTGTCAAGTTATTTTAATTGATTCCATTTCAAATACTAAATTTTGGTTTTTATATCAATTTGTTTGGAAAATTTATACAATTTCCTTAAGTAATGTGGCATTTTCAAAAGATATATTGTGCTGCTTGTCGGTGGTTTTGTGATATGAGGTAATGAGAATAATTCTCTCGCTCGGAGTTTTTAAAAATATTTTTTTTAAATTTTAATACGTATTTTTATTTTTTAATAATTTTTAAAAAATATTTTAATCAATTATTTTACTTTTTAAATTTACTTATCATGATATACCTAAAAAATATATAATTTATGTAAAAATCTTTAAAAAAAATTAATTAAATAGAACAAAATATGAAAATGTATTGAATTTTGGTAGTTTTTTTTTTTTGGTATTATTATATTTGGTAATTTTTTATTTTTTATCATAAATATTATAGTTTTTAAATGTATCTAAATTAAGTATATAAAAAATAAAAAAATAAAATAAAAAATTTTAAAAAATTAACTAAAAAAAATAAAAAAAGAAAAAACTTAATTTCCTAAAAAGTGAGTTAAACCAAACTATCTCTGTGCTTTTGCCTTCGAGTTGAAATCTTATATATTTTTTTGATAAAAATTGACTTAGATTTCGGTTGTTAATTATATATTTTAATTAAAAAATTAAAAAGTCACTATAAATTATTACATTACTCTTTCTATTTTTTTATATATCTTTTTATAAAATATTAAAAAATTATTTAAATAAATTATTCTTAAACGAGGCCTAAGATGTTCAAACCAAATAATCTCTCTTTATTTCTTTCTTTTTTTAATTGTTTTGGTCTTTTCCATATATATTGAATTTTTTTGTATATATTTGTGGGCGTTGGACTTCTTTTTCATATTATTTAAATTTTATTTCCTATTAATTAAAAAAACTAATTTCAAAAAATATCATCACTCAAAATGGCTTTTATTTGGGAACTAACTTAAAAGTTAGCTTATTAATTTTTTAATTTTTGGATAAATTACAAATACATACCTCCATATAGTTTGAAAAATTACAAATACCTCCATGTCAGAATTTTTTATTTAACAGAATTAATTGAAAAAATAAAATTTCTAACTGTTTACCTATACAATAAAAAAAATATCTGAATTATTAATCGAAATAAAATTTTAATATTATTAAAAACTGTTAATTAACTTGATGATTTATTAATAAAGAATCTACTTGTTATGAAATTAGAAATCTTAGGAGGCATCATATAATTTCTAAAATCACAGGGAATAATTTATAATTTAAGTAAATCTCAAGAGGTGTTTTGTAATTTATCCTTAATTATTTTAAGTCATATCATCTCTTTATTTTTTTTTTTATAATTTTTTTTTAAAGAAAAAAACTAAAAAATTCACTTTTAACTTAACGGATCAAATCGATAATACATCACTCTCCCAAGTTCCGAAAGGAGTGGCCAGCATGTCCCAAACCTGGAAAATTATTTGGTGGTCGTCCAATGAAATTTATATAATATTCTAATTTGATTATTGATGAAAATGATAGATTTTTTTTTTATTTTGTTTATCTTTTTTAAAAAATAATGAAGGATAAAGGACAAATAGCCACTCTCCAATGCTGCTCCGTGTATCTAGAATAATGTTTGAGGGTCACAAAATGTGTGGCTCAAATGGTTCGAAACTGTCAAAATGACATCGCACGTCGTTTTGACAGCAAAACGATATCGTTTTGACAATTTCAAGCCATTCAAACTACAAATTTTTGAATTTTCTACCAATACTGGTGTATCTAATACGCCAAATAATACCACCATGTCCGTGGTTGTGGCGCCCATCAACATGGCCCTACAACGTGTCAATGGCCTTATTTGGCAACTTTGTTATTTTAGTAGGTAATTTTAATTTTTAATTAATTTAATAGGTTAAAATTTTTATGTTTAGAAAGATGGTTGAATTTTTTTATAGTTAGATGTGATATTTGTGAGAAAACAAAGTGAAATAATTGTTGATTTGATATGATATTTTATCTTACTAGCTATTTTAACTTATTTTATCTTTTTGTAAATTTAAGCCTAAAAAGTCTAATTTAACCATTGCCAAACAAGAATAATGTTTAGCGGTTGTTTGGGATGACCTAAATAAGTGTATTTTTTGTCTTTTTACGAAAAGATGTACAGAAAAGTAGAGAGGTGATGTGATGAAAAAAAGATAAAAAAATGAATTATTTTTGAGTTGCCAAACTTGGCCTTAATGTTGACAGCTAAGTTGTGGGGTCCTAAAAAAGGAAGGAAAAAAAATAAAGATAAATTATAAATTCACTTTCTAAGATTTCTTTAAGATACGAATTGTCCCTTTGGTTTGAAAAATTACATTACAATTTTTCATTTAACAGAATTAATTGAAAAAGTAAAATTTCTAACTGTTCACCTATACAATAATAAAATTATCTGAATTATTAATTGAAATAAAATTTTAATATTATTAAAAACTATTAATTATGATTTATTAATAAAATAACCTAATTGTTATGAAATTAGAAACTTTAGGGGGCATAATATAATTTCTAAAATCACATGGGATAATTTATAATTTAAATAAATTTCAGAGGATGTGTTTGTAATTTATCCAAAAAAATAGTAGGAATGATAAAATTATCTGATTTGATCGTATTTGTTCCAATCGAATTTTAAAAGAAATATTAAGGTAGTGTTTGGTAAAGTCTTAGAATTATAATTTGAGAATATAATTGTATTTTGAGTTTGTGAGTTTCGGAATTATAATTTGAAAAGAGAAAATTTGTTTAGTTATGAGTTTTGAAAAAAGTTTTGAATTGTGTTGAATTGAGTTTTGAATTTTTGATATGACATATGAAATGAGAAAAATTGTTTGGTTATGAGTTTTGAAAAGAATTTTCAAAACTTAATTAAAAAACTTATAACTCATAACCAAACACACAATTCAAAACTCTATTGAAAATTTTATTCAAAATTTATAACCAAACACTTTTCAAAATTCAATTCAAAAAAATAATTTGTCATTTTGTTCTAAAAAAATAATTTGTATATTTGAAAAATATCAAAAACAAATATATATATATATATATATATATTTTCAAATAATAGGAAGCAATTGGCAAAAAAAAAAAAAATGGTACTGCTGGTCAACCAGCTAGACGACAGGCTAAACATTTGAGAGAATGTCCAGGTAGATGACCGGGTAGACCAAAAATTCAAAAATTGTCTGCTTCACCAAACATGTTTTCAAAATATATTTTGAAATTGATTTGGAATCATGATTTAAAAACCAAACCAAACATAGCATTCAAATATAAGGGTGAAACTAATTTTCGAAAGGCTCAACAAGAGATTGTAAGGCTCACAATAAGTCTTATTTTGATAATCTAAATCGTTAATATTGTAAGGTCTTAATGTATATCATTTATGAAAAAAATTAATTCGATTTAATAATCGTAACATTTTTATTTTATCGTATTTGTCTTTAAAAACATTGATGATCTTTTTTAAAAATATATTTGTTATCCATTTTTCAAAGACAAATATAATAAAATGAAAATACTACGATTATTGGATAGAATAATTTTTTTTCATAAATAATATATATTGAATGTCTTACAAAATGAAAAGTTCGGATAATCAAAACGAGACTCACGGACCTTTCAAATTCTCTCACATGTAAATATGAGATAAGCTCAATCATTAAAAAAATATATTTGAAAAAGCATTAAGAGTTATGCTAGAGATTCCAAATGAATTACCAAACCTCTCACATAGATGTGGGACCACACAAATCACATGTGTATGGGTCCCACACCCATGTGAGAGATTTGATAAAAACTTTGATAATTCATTTAGGGTTTCTAACATTTTCCAGGCATTAAAAGGATAAAGTCGAGTATAGAGGTAGGTAGGCCAAAACTATCGTAGTTAAGATAAAATATAAAATTATATCACTAAATTAGTTGAATTTAAAATTACGAATTCACGCACAAAATTCAAAAATATCTAACCCGTTGCCATCTTGCTGAGCCGTGAGATCCAAAAAAATTAGATAAATCTGGAGGATACAACTTATCTTGTGTTGGGATCCAATATTTGTGTAATTTTTATCCTGGTCTATTGTGTAGTCTCCCTCCCCCCCGGCGGTTGCCATCTTGCTGAACTGTGAGATCCAAAAATATTACATAAATCTGGAGAATACAACTTATCTTGTGTTGGGGTCCAATATTTGTGTAATTTTTATCCTAACCTCTTATGTAGTCCCTCCCTCCCCGGTTGCCATCTTGCATAATTGTGAGATCCAAAAAAATTACATAAATCTGGAGGATATAACTTATCTTGTGTTGGAGTCCAATATTTGTGTAATTTTTATCCTGACCTATTGTGTAGTCCCCCTCTCCCTCGGGTCGCGTTGCCATCTTGCCAAACCGTGAGATCCAAAAAAATTACATAAATCTAGAGGATACAAATTATCTTGTGCTGGGATCCAATATTTGTGTAATTTTTATCCTGACCTATTGTGTAGTCCCCCTTCCCCCACCTCCCAGGCCGCGTTGCCATCTTGCTAAACAGTGAGATCCAATAAAATTACATAAATCTAGAGGATACAACTTATCTTGCGTTGGGGTCCAATGTTTGTGTAATTTTTGTCCTAACCTATTGTGTAGTCCCCCTCTCTTGGGTTACCATCTTGTTGAACTGTGAGATCCCAAAAAAATTATATAAATCTGGAGGATACAACTTATCTTGTATTGGGGTCCAATATTTGTGTAATTTTTATCCTGACCTATTGTGTAGTCCCCCCGTTCCCGTTTCCATCTTGCTGAACTATGAGATTCAAAAAAATTACATAAATTTGGAAGATACAACTTATCTTGTGTTGGGGTCTAATATTTGTGTAATTTTTATCCTGACCTATTGTATAGTCCCCCCCTCCTCCCCCCACCCCCTCCCAAAAAAAAAAAAAAACTCTATTCTAAAAAGAGTTAAAAAACCAATTATAAAAAGTCAAAATAATAATTTTTTTTACTAATAAGATTGAGTAGGTCTTTGGGGTTGAATTTTTAATAGCTTTTTTTTTTTTTGGTTGATTTTTTTTTTTTTTTTTGTATTTGATGAATTTTCTATAAAAAATTTTTTTTAATTTTTTTTAAACTTTTAAATTTTACTCAATTAGACTGATCAGATAAATTAAAGAATTTAAAAAAGGGGAATTTTTTTCAGCTCCCTAATAATACTAATTTAGAGCATAAAGGACACCCCAAAAAATAGTGATGCATCAGGTCCCTGGACAACTTGGCGCGCGTTTTTAATTATTTTTTTGGACAAAAACACCGTTGCCGAAATCAACACAGAAACGAAACTATTCCGACGTCTCAGTTCCATTCCAACCATCCAACATCTTCACGAACAGCAGAAAAACAGAATTAGGGTTTCAACATCATCTTCACCATTGACATTAGAGCTTCATTCTGTTCTGCAAAAATCATTCTCATTCCTTCCTCACAAATTTCTCTGACCTTCGTTAGAGCTTCGTTTTTACTGCTCATCGTCATCTCAGTCCATCTTCGTCACATCGTATCTTCATCTCAGGCCATATCAGCTCGTCATTCAAATTTCATACTAACTCTGGTAAGTTTTTCTGCAATACAACTAGATTTTCTCTAGAAACAAAGTTAATAGCATTTTATATTAACCTTTCATAAATTTGGGTTTCAATTTTGTAATAAAAAGCTACCTGAATTTAGAAATAGTTATTTCTGTGTGTTTTGAACTTATTCTTGAACATGTCTGTGTAATTTTATCTGTAAATTTCTCTGGCATTAGAATTTCTCTGATTTTTGCATGATGTATGTTTCTTCTTTCAATTTTTTCTGGCATTTTTATTTTGAAAAAAGCAATTTTCTATTTTTTATCTTATTCTTGAACATGTTTCTGTAATTTTGTCTATAAATTTCCCTACTCTGTAAATTTCTTGTAATATGTATTTTTAATTGGAATGTCTATCTTTCTCTGGAATGTCTATTACTCTCTTACCTCTGTCTAAGTTTCGCTGGCATTTATAATTTTCTCTGACCACAACACACCATTTTCCTCCCTTGTGTGTCTCTATCATGGTTAATTTTCTCTGCTTCTGTATATAAATTTCTCTGGCATTTTAATATCATGAATTGAAATTTTCTCTGGAATGGAAATTTCCTCAACAATGTGTATTTTTCTCTGGTATGTTTATTTTGTTCAATTCTTGGTTTCAATTTGGTGTAATTTTCAGTGGCATGTTTACATTACTTTGTTTATTTTATATTGCTAATTGTGGCATAGAAATTTTCTTTGGCTTACCATATTTACTTTTCTCTGCCATTCATTTTCTCTAGTATGTTAACTTCTATATGTAATTTTAACAAAAATTGAAAATTTCTTTCCCATGTTTATGATGCTTTGTTGATTTTCTCTGACATTTCATTTTTAATGTCCAATTTTCTCTGGCATGTCCAATTTTCGGTAATTTTCCCTTATCTGTAATTTTCTCTCACATTTCCAATTTTCTCTTACCTGCAATTTTCTTCCTTATCTGTAATTTTCTCTGACATGTCCAATTTTCTCTAGCATGTTCAATTTTTTCTGGGTTTTAATGTTGACATCTTTATGTTTTAATCATTGTCTAGAAATGGCAAAACGTAAAAGCAGCGAAACACCGAAAATACCAAGCAAAAACAGAAACTCTTTCAGTCTGCTTATGGGCTAAGATAAAAAACTAGCAGCAAAACACTGGAAACACCAACCAAGACAGAACAACTCTCTCAATCTTCTTATGATCTCAGATAAAAAAACTAGCAGTAAAACACCACAAACTCCTCTCCAAATCACACAAGGTGATAAAGCAACTATCATACAGATGAGTACCCCAACTTCAAAGGACTCAAGCTCAAGGCGGAAAAAACCTGTTAAACTCCACAGAAAGAGAGCTCACTACACCATTCAATTCCGATCCAACCTCTCATCTGTTGTCTCCTTTTTTCAAACACTTAAATTCAATTCAAAACAACTTCTAGAGCTTTAAAAGACCTCTTTCTGGTATTTAATCCAAGCTCTAACCAGTGGAAAGATAGACCCAAAGAAAACTAGGAAATCCGATGATGATGTAGTTGCCATAATCAAATATTACAATGAAAAAACAAAATCATTCACAGTTGGTAAGAAGAACCTGACCTTCACAACAAATGACATGACCTTGATTTTTGGTTTGGAAGAAGATAAACGAGCCATGTCATTAAGTGTCACGACCCAAACCCGGCCCTATGGGTTTAGCATCAGAAATGTAGACGATGTCCGAGATTACCGAAGGCTCTTTGAAACGATACTGATCAAAGCAGTCTGAGGGCTGGCGGAAGCCAATCTGATAAATAACTAGTGTCCATTGAGCTGTGGAAATCTGTATGCCAAAAACATTTTTCATGCATTCATTCAAAAGATACTGATCTGATCTATACAATCGTTCTGATCGGTCGATAATAAAGATGCAGATAACGATGAGCCTCTATCTGGATGTACAAAACAGTGAGGAGACCGACGGGGGACACAAAAACACCCTAAGTCATATCATGGCAACTCGGAACCTCGCAGTGAGGCACATAGGCTGGCTTGACAAAATTGGGGACCAATCCCACGCTCCTAGCTCCGGTCTGGTTGCTGAGAACCTACATATATATATAAACAGTGAGCTAAAGCCCAGTGAATAACATACAGCGTAAAGAGGTTATGAATGAATGTCCTTACAGTAATGAAATCAGTTCATTAAACAGTATTTCAGTCTTTCAGTATTTCAGTCAATCAGTCATATGTGGTACATCCATTAGCCTATAAAACATGAGGGTCCGAAAGGACTGGTCTTACTGAACCAACAAGAATGATGGCCATCGATCGACAGTATGGTTCCACAAGGGAACCGACAGAGCTCTGTAACAGTAACAGTCAATGCTAAGGATGCCACAATACAGTTCAGAATACAGGACATACATTCATTCAGTAAACAATATCAGTTCAGTAAACAATTCAGTTCAGTATTCAAAAGATAACTATTTTGAACATATCTTTACACAATTGTTACTCACAGAGATTGGGCTATAGCAGCTAGAGCGCGTTCCCGAGAGCCAACCCTAAACAGTTAACAAATAGAACACACACTAAGTTCACAGTCGGAAAGGATGATAATTAAATCCCTAAATTTCCTCGGTGTGGTTCTATGTCTAAATCCTCATTAAGATGTCTTAAACTAGGCCTAAGAATGCCAAGGATGGGATGAGGATGCAAAAATACAGTTGGAAGGCATTTTTCAAAAGTTGCTGAAAACAGGGGTCTCGCTCGAGCGAGCCTTCCTTCGCTCGAGCGAGGTTGGAAAAACAAAGGCTTCGCTCAAGCGAACAATCCTTCACTCGAGCGGTCTGATGAAACAGTAAAAGTACTGGATGCTCAATTTTTACGCTCGAGCCACCAATCCTTCGCTCGAGCGTGGCTCAGAGGAAAACGTTGGTTGCTCGAGCGAGGAATCCTTCACTCGAGCGAAGAAGCCAAATCTGGAATTTCCAGATTTGCCTTCCAAGCTCAAACCAAGCATTCTCAACTCAATTCTCGACCTCTTGGGCTCAAATTCTGGAAAATACATCCCAAAACAATGTATAACAAGTTTCAAAAACCAATTTATGAATTCAAGCCCCAAAGGTGAGTCAATTAAAACCATTTTTCAAACCCATTTTCAAGAACAAATTTCAAACATGCAATGCATGAGTTTTAACCCAAATTCAAAGTTCAAATCTTGCTCTATTGAGCTCCAATCTTTGAAAACAATGTGGAAACATGGACTATGATAAAAACATGAACATGCATGTATAATTCATCATGAATTCAACTTCAAAATGCATCAATTCAAGCATGCATGTAACATTTGAGCTTTAATTCACCATTTATGAGCAAATTCATGACTTACTTCTCTATAACCATGATACATGCAAGGTGAGACTTCAGGACAACAAGAGGACAAAGAATTCCTTACCTAGAGTGACAATTCCAAGTCTAGCAAGCTTAATTTAGCAATTATGCTTCAAATCTTCAAACTCTTGAGCAATTTCAACAAATGAGCTTAATTCTCTCACTCTCCCTCTATTCCTCTAAGTTTGGTCGGTTGGGATCCAAGAATAAGGGCTGATGAAGATGGTTATCTAATTGTATAAGGCACAATAATAATCTTAACCAAAATGTCCACTAACTATGGCAATAGTGTAAATAAGGTCAACATTTCAATTAACTCATTTTAATCCATTTAATCATTCCTAATCAATTTTCAGATAAATATACCATAAAATCAGGAATATTCTACTGAGTCCAAACCACTAAACGGTTTCTAATTCGGCCGCCGATAAGGCCTTCAATTAACAGTTTAAACACATATATTCAAACAGATAATCAATCAATCAAACAGATAGAAATGCAATATAACAGATAAACTTATTCAATTTCAGTTTCGATTTCAATCAGTCCATTCAGTACTTCAGTGAATTCAATTATCAGTCATTATCAGTTCGGTTTAGCAGTATTCAGTACGTAATTCAGTGGTTATTCAGTAATCGGGACGAGGGTTGTTACATTAAGATACTCTAAAAAGCCAAAATTTACATTCCTAAGGAGAATATTCAAAAAGGACACAAGGCTCACTGGTGCTGTTCTTAAAAACGCCTTGGTCAAAGCAATGAAAGGCAAGCAACCAACAGACTTCAAAAATGTAGCAATCATTGTTACATTGTACTTGTGTCTCACCCTATTTTCTGCAACAAATGGAAATTCAATATGGTGGGTTTTTATACAGTATGTGGAACCTCTTAAATCAATGAAACAGTATAATTGGCCAGAAGCAATTACATCAACATTGATTGATTCTATCATGGCATTGCACAAAACTCCAGAAAAAGTTACGGGATGTGTCATTGCATTGTTGGTAAGTATAATATCCATTCAAATTTGCAGTTATCATACTTATAAATTTGTGCATTTAGAAAATTTTATTTACTTTAATTTTCATCACAGTATTGGCTATGTGAACATGCAACTATCATTGACCCGGAACACAGTAACACAACTGACTTCCCAAGATGTGCGAAGTGGAACCTAAAAACCTTGACAAAACAACTGCAGAAGACACCAGTCCACTCTCTTGCACCTCGACAAGTTAAATTCCCATTGCTCCTGAAATCTCAGTGAAATTCTAAAATTTCTCTGACCACTGTTTTGTTTCTCTCCTTGTGCATTGATTGATTAATATCAATTTTCTCTGAACTATCAATTTATGTTTTCTTCTTTGGTACCAACTGGTTTATTTCTGCATTGTCATCAATTTTCTCTGCAATCCAAATTTCTCTGACCACAATTGTAGCACATTAACTTATATGCCCTGATTGCTTTTCTCTAATATATGAATTATGTTGATTGTTTCATAATTTTTTCTGGCCCATAAAATTGTTTCTCCTTGTGTGTAATTTTTTCTGGCCCATAACTTATTTGCCTTGCATTTTTAATAAATATTGTTTATTTCTGCCATTCTAATGAATTTTCTCTAGAATCCAAATTTCTCCGACACAATTATAGTCAAACATTAACTTACATGCCTTGATTGATTTTTTCTGATATCTAAATTATGTTGCTCATTTAATAATTTTCTCTGCTTCATAAAATTAACTCCTTGTCTATAATTTTCTCTGGCCCATATAATTTTCTTTGAAGTTTGCCTCCTATTACAGATATATAACAAGCAGCTAGTCAAAAACCCATCAGAGGAGTTCTGTCTTGGTAAAAAGACAAAGAAAGAATCAAAAAAAGCAATTGTCAAATTCAAGCAAGCATTACAAGATTCATCTGAAGGTCAATCAATTGTCAAATTCAATGAAGAAGTAGAAGGCAACATAGAAGAATACGAAGCCAGCAATGGATAAGAAGCCCAAGCAAACAGTGGAGAAAAAGAAACCAGAGAAGAAAGTGAAAGCAGTGGAGAAGAAGAAGCCAAAGAAGAAAGTGAAGACATAGAGGCAGAAGACAAAGAACAGAATGAACAGAAAGAAGAAGACAATGAAGAAGAAGATGAATAGCAAGAAGAAAACAAGGAAAGTGATGAAGAAGAACGTAATGAGCCGGTCGACCAACAACGTGATAGCATTTCTGGCTCAACAATGCATCAGCCTCAACAATTTGAGGAATCAAAGATGCCCAAATTGCTGATCTACGTCAAAGACTGAAGGCACTTTCTCAAGCTAAACAAGAAAAAGACAGAAATTTGATGGAATTACTTGCTGAAAAGGATATTTCAATAAGAACCCTGACATCACTTAACTCAGAACTTTAAGAAAAAGAAAGCACAATCCAAATGAAACTAAGGATGTTGGAGGTTGAAAAAGAAGACAACATGAAAACAATTCAACAGTTGAGGAATTCAAATTCGGAACTTGAAACAGAAAATGCTAAATTGCATAAACAAGTTCAAGAACTGTCAGTCCAACTAGCAACACAACCATACAGAACACCAACACAACTTCAACCACAAGATCAGTGAAAATTTTGAGCCACAAAAAGTTATGTCCTTGTGTCAGTATAACTCAGAGAAATTTCTATTTATTATAATTTTCTGTCATTGGTAATTTTCTCTGGAAGTTATATTTCTCTGAACACATTAGTTTATGCCGCTTATTTCTATTGATTTCTACTGCTCATTTCATTTTCTCTGTCTATTTTCTTATTCCATTTTTGGGGCTTGTTTGATTTTCACTGTGTCTAGTTGGAATCCAAGTTGAACAACAACCTACAACCCACAAGAAGAAATGGCACACAAAGAACAACCGAAACAAAATATGAAAGTCTATGGTAACTGGAAAATATTGAATCACATAAATTTACATATTGAAATATCATCTGTTACTTTAGAGAAATTTCACTTTTACTAGTATTTTCACTGTTTACAGTCAAAAAAGATCCGACGTCAATGATCAAAAATTTAAAGACAAAAGAAAGGAAGGAAAAGCAGCACAATCCAGAATTTCAATATCCCAAAGTTGCGAAAGTGACTAGAGCTTCAAAACAAGCTGCAAAGCAAGCTGAGCAAAACACGAAAGACAAAGAAGTGCTTGATGCTGATGCGTACATCTTGCCTCAACCTATAAACATCAAAAAATCTTGGGTCTTTCCACAAACTCTTCTGATTTCAAGATTGATAAAAGATCACGTAAAAGATATGTTGCAGCACATATCAAATGTGTCTGGACTTGAGTAAGTACAACAAAAAAAATAGAAGATAACAAACAACAGATTACAAACTTATATTTTATTAACAATAATTAAATCCCTTCTTTCTCATCTTGTAGGGCTTTAATTTGAACAAGTAAATTGAACCTCATTACCTTCGAAGACATTGGAAACCTAATAAAGCAAAAAGAAATTGCCAACAATGTAAGTCTTTCCCTTTCATCAAAATTTCTCTGCAATATTCCATCAACCTTTATAAACCAATATTACAATTACAAATCATATTTTTCAGGTCATTGATGGCTATGGAGAGAGACTTTTGGCTGACCAAATGAGAGAAAGACAACAATCAATTTCATTTTTTTTCACATCCATGAGCTTAGTATGTTACTACTATTTTATTTGATTTTCTCTAGAATTTACTTACTACTTTCTCTTCTTAAGATACTTCTTGGATTTTCTCTGAACAAAACCATTTTTGGATTTTCTCTGAACACAGAATTTCATCAAGATGACAGAAAATCAATCTTTTCGAGTGCCTTATTTGACAAGCATATTGAAACAGCATGGAGGAACTACAGGTTCCTCCATTTCCCAATAAATACTGGAGGTAATGAGAAGTCCACAGCTAGAAATCGTTGGACCTTGCTTGTCCTCGACAAACAAGATAGTTTATGGAGGTTATACAACTCACTGAGGCCAAGGAGGGATGATGCAGAAGACAAATATGTCAAAGATGCAAAACAATTGATAACGAGTGCAAATTTCTCTGATCCATCATAATCTTTATGTGATGATAATTTTCATACAATCCCATTGATTTGTCTGTAAATTTTTCTGTTATTTAAAAATTATTTTCTTGCAGCAAGAATATGTTGAGAATTTTTTGAAAGCTTGCCTTGAAAGAGACGCTCAATCACAATCGTCTTTCAAATTGAAAAACTCACAAAACACAAGTTACGACTTTGAGTATGTCAACAATGCTCCACAACAAGAAAGTGATTCGTAAGTTTCATACATCTATAAATACGATACTCTGATTTGCATGTTTCTTGAAACTAACATACCTATAATTTGTATGCAGTCTGGATTGTGGCCTCTTTGTCTGCTATATAATGAAACAATATAGCAAGCATAAACCTATCAGCTTCAAATTGTCCACACAAGAGATCAGGTTGATGAAGGCAGAACTCATAGAGAGATTTGTGACCAAAGTTGGCCGATCATGGACTGAACCAATTGAAACACCTCCAGAAGAACCAAAAATATAATAGTGAAACTAGTAAAAGGAAGACAATATACATAGCCAGATAGGGAAAATAGTCTCACATATATGTATATATCCATACAGTATTAACCACTCAGTTTTTTGTTGACACATTGAAGGAATAATAATGCTTGACTTATCCATATACATCCTTTCTTGACTAATGTAAATTTCATTTTTTTTTTTATTTCAACTAATGTAAATTTCATTCCTATCGATGGTTAAATATATATATATTTTTTATTGTGATTGTCAACACAATCCACATAGAAAAAATTATCTACAGAAATTTCTCTGGTATGATATTACCAGAAATTCACAAAGAAATTTAACTTGTATCGTCCCAAGGGGATGCCTATATAATCATGTAATCTGTAATGCTTTCTGTTGGTACAAAACAATCATCAAACTCAACAAAACACAAAGCGCACAGTAATTTTATCTGCTACTGAAAAATTTCACTAGATGAATATCAAATTTTAAAACACAATGCCCAAATAATTTTCTCTGATAGTGGAAAATTTTTCCGGATAAAATTGATGGATTCGAATGGTGACACAAAATGGAATCTCTGAGTTGTGAATTTCTCTGGGTTGGTGAGGAAAATTTCTCTGGCTTTGAGAAAAATTTCTGAGTTGAAGTCATTCTAGATAAATTCTTCCCTGGTCTAAAGAAATTCTAAACTCAGAGAAATTTCAAAAGAGCTTAATTTTGTTTCTTGGTTGTACTCACTGCAATAATTTTGATGAATTTGAAGCTTCAAAACACATTATATAGAATTTTCTCTGCCATAAAAAATTTCTCTGGATGAATTTGACAAGTATTACAAACCCACTGCCTATAGTATATATCAACAAACACAATGCATACTTTAACTGATATTGTAAAAATTTCTCTGAAAGAATTTGATTGATATTATTATATACACTGTCTAAAAAATACATTTCACAAAACAAAACACACAAACTAATCATCAAATGTATTATTCAATCAATAAAATGTACTATCCTCAACTATTTAACAAAGGTTCCTTGCATGTCCTCTTATTATGGTGACCAATACTCTCACACCGACTACACTTAATCACCCTTTTAAACTCTCCAATAGAAGCAATTATGTTCTTCTTCGGCCTACCAGCTGGTTTCTTGCTCAATGGAGGTAAAATCATAGCATCTTCAATGCTACACAGAGGTTTTTCAACAGTTGGAACTGGGCCAATCGAAAACGAGTACGTTTGACGATACATATCAGCATGAAAAAATGGTTCAACAAATGAATTCAAATTTCTTCCACTCCTAAAAATTGTAGCAACAACATGTTGACATGGATACCCATTTATTTCCCATTTTCGACACGAACAAGTTCTCAATCCAAAATCAACCATAACCGAAGGAAAACAATACACTTCAAAGACATTATCAGATGACAAACTCACATTCCATGTCCTCCCATCCAAAAAATACTTCTCCAATACACTATCCATACGAGGACACAGAGCTTTATTCCATTTACTAGAGAGCAGCCTCCTATTAGACCTCATATTCATAATTTGCAACCGTATCATGTCCACCAAATTTGTTATTGGCAAGTGCCGAGCTTCTCGTATCCATGAATTGAATGACTCAGCAACATTTGAATACATCTCACCATAACATTTCCCCGCAAAATATGCATCACTCCAATTTTCATATAGCAAACTTCTCAAGAAAGCAATCACAATGTCTCCTCCCTCACTTTTTAATTCATTTAACTTGAAATGAAATGATGCCTTTGTTGGAGCATATGCACATTCTGAAAACTTGGACACAACCGTCTCCCTAATCAAATTTGTGTTTCTACATGACAACTTATCCCTCAGATTTCTCTTTAGATGTTCAAGACAAAATCCATGAAAGCAGTTAGGGAAAAACCTAGCAATTTCCTTCACAATACCACAATGTCGATCTGATATGAAACTTATCACCCTTTTTGATCCCAATACTCAACATAAATGTTCAAGAAACCAACACCAATTGTCTTTATTCTCAGCATCAACAACAGCAAAAGCTATAGGGAAAAAACCTACAAAACAAATAGGAACAAGCATATCAGATATACACATGCAGAGAAAATTAGAACAATAAATAGCCAGAGAAATTTGACACTGCAAACATCCAGAGAAAATTCACTTGATGCCCAACTCCAGAGAAAATTCACACATTGGCAACATCTAGAGAAAATTAACTTAGTGACCAACTACAGAGAAAATTCACACAATCATAATATCTAGAGAAAATTCACTTAGTGACCACCAACAGATACAATTCACACAATGACAACATCCAGAGAAAATTCACACACTGACCAAAATCCAGTGAAAATCCACATAGTGGCTAAAACCACAGAAAATTCAAAGTGTCAGAGAAAAATCGCATTCACTCAATTCCTACATGTATAGAAAATTCACATAGTTAGATAAAATTCTATATATTTACAATTACTTTCATTCCCATCTTTCCCCATTGCAACAAGCATAACTCCTTTGTATCATCCTTTCAAAAATGTTCCATCAAGAAAAAGCAATGACCGACAATATTTGAAATCAGCAATGCATGCATGAAAAGTCACAAACACTCTTTTGAAACGCTTGTTATCTTCAAAATCTAACTCAAAACGACTACCTAGATTGTTATTCAATACTTCATCAAAATACCACCGTAATTGATCAAATGACAAACAAGAATCCCCATATATACTACATTTTGCTTTTTTAACACCCAACCAACCATAGTTATAACTAATTAAGACCCTATATTTGTCTTTCATTTCTTTCACAACATCCACTGGACGAGTTAAAGGTTTTGCACTTCCCTCTTAAAGTATCGGCCCAGAAACTAAGCTGGAAGTCATCCTCGAATGTTTACTCGTACGAACCGCCACACCACACGTATGTTCATTGTTCAAAGTCCTTATGTAGAAGAACCCATTTATTTTTTCAACAGAAGCATGTACACGCCACATACATCCCCTTGATTCCTTATATGCACATTCTGCCGTAACCCTCAGCTTGTCATTTTTAACATACGTAAACTGAAAACCAACCTCAATAGCATACTTGCATAAAAAAGTACGGAACTCAACCACACCACCCTCAAACTTTTGTCCAACACTCGTAATATTATTCCATCAACGAGCCGACAATAACACCTTTTCTCGGTGAGGACAAAACTTAGAGAGTGAATTCCTTTCAATATCCACCAACCTATCACACTCACCATCCACAACATCTACCCAATTAGACCCCACTTCATCCTCTTCATCAGAAGTACTACATCTAGTAACTGAAACATCAACTATATCAACACCGCGTGCACAAACAACCCTCAACATATTCAGAAAATCAATATTATTTCGAACCATATAATTCGGATGGCCCAAAATAGAATATGAAATACACATAGTCTCAGGTTTCAAATTCTCCCATGTTTTACACAAAATGCCAACCAATTCCTCAAAATTCAATTCGCATGAAACATTAATGACAATAGTATCATTCCCATATTTGCACAGCAACAACACTGCACTATTCATTGAAACTGAAACAAAAAACAAGAAAAATAATTTGTTTAACATAGAAACACTTCACAAGAACAAAATAAAAGTCCAGAGAAATTTCTAAAAATTATAATTTTCTCTGAATTTAAAATAAAAGTCCATAGACATCTACAAACTGATATTCACCTTCAAGATGATAAAAAACAAAATCACAGAAACTCAATGAATCGCAGAGAAATTTATTGCTAACTATTAAACACAATTATAGAAAAAAATCACACAGAATATCTGTTATGAAATTATAGGCTTCTTTGTGATTTTCACCTCACTACAACCTAACAATTTTCTATGCATCATTCTGCAATATTACAAACTGAAAGTGAGTAACAAACTTACAATTTTCTCTGAACTGCAAATACAAGTCCAGAGAAATTTATGAACTTACATTCACTTTCTCACGTTCTATCTACATTAGAAACTTCTAATAATATGTCCATATGCACTTATAATTTTCTCTGGATTACACAAACAAAAGTGCAGAAAATGAAATTTCTCTGGTTTGAAAAAACATAGAACAAAACTTATGATTGATCAGTATGTTGATAAAAAACAGAGCACGAAAAATGAACTCTAAACATCAAAATCACCTACACTACCAACACTATTTGAAATTGATCAGAAAACAAATAATGAAAAATTAATTCCAAAAATAAAAATCAACTCTATCAAGCTGGCCTCTCTCTAAACAAAAATTCAAAACAAAAATCAAAATCCATGTGGAATCTAAATCGAAAACAAATCTGATTCAACTCCACTCAAAAACCTACGCGATCAACACACTGTCAACACTCTTTGAAATTAATTAAAAAATAAAGAATCAAAAATTAATTCCAAAAATAAAAATCAACTCTATCAAACTGGCCTCTCTCTAAACAAAAATTCAAAACAAAAATCAAAATGCATGTGGTATCTCAATCGAAAACAAACCTGATTCAACTCCACTGAAAATCTACGCAATCAACATACTGTAACACCATTAAAATCTCCAACGAAATCTACACGATCGTATCAATCTTTCTCATCAACTCCACTGAAATCTCTGACGAAATCTCCACTAAAATCTCTGACGAAAACTCCGACGAAATCTCCACTGCAAATTCGGTTTCCAAAATCTATCAATTAAGTCAACAATATAATATTCAAACAAATTCATGTTATAAAGGAAAGGTAATTTAGGTATTTTATAACCTAAAATAAATTTCAGGAACCTTAGCCATCAAAACATATTATTTTGGACGGAAAATGAGTGAGAGCACTAATTAGTACTACTACTAATGATGTGGCAGTGAGCCCCACTATGAATGATTTGATGTTTTAGTCTTTGTGTTGTATTTTTTTTCTTTTTTTATTATGTGCCATGTCATTAGTGGTCTTTTTAGAGCTCCAAAATTAGTGGTCTCTATCATTGTTGATTTTGGACCTCTCCTCCTATCAAAAGTAGAGGAGGGACCTTAGGCTAATTTTTCCTTTAAAAAAAGCCTTTCTTTATTTGTCTTTATTGAATTTTTTTTCTTTTTCAAATTCGTCTACACAAGACGAACTTGAAAAGTAAAAAATTGACATAATTTTTTTAAAAAAATTACTAAAGATAAAAAAATAAATAAAAAAAATGATTTTTTTACCTGTATGTCAAACTTATCCTGAGTTTATGAAAAATAAAAAATAAAATTAATGCATAATATGTCATTACGAATCAATTTAAAGAGACATTTTAGAATCACAAACATTTTCTTTTTTTCAAGTGTTCACTTCTAATCTTCTTAGATTCTCACTGTGACAATGGTAATGATAGGAAGAGATTAGGCTTGTGAGCATTTCGGTTTGAGTTGCTTTTTTAAGAAAAATTATCAATTAGTTCATTCTTGGTGTATTGAGAATTCCTTAATTCGTATATCTCAATTTATTCTCAAAATGATTTAGTTGAATATTTTGATGGATTCAAACCAATGATTTAAGCAGATTAAGTGATTTAAAAATGCAAAATAAAAAGAACATTAATGACTATCTAATAAGCTTAATTTTTTACAATTTCAAAATCAAAATTAATCCTTTATTTCAAAACCCAACACAAATTTACAAAAGTGGAATGCATGATATTATTTAAAATCATATTTCATAAATAAATATACAACACAACCAAATTAAAAAAATAGGACAATTTTTTTGAAGGTCTTTGATATTAAGATTTTATGGGATAAAAGACATACAATATTTTTATAGTGGTTGGGTCCCTCAACATTTTTTCAAAGAAATTTCGATCCAGAGAAATTTCAAATCAGATAAATTTCGTTGAGTGTATTTGTGTGTTCATGTTTGGAATTTATCTGAACACATCAAAATCCCCTTAGAATTTCTCTGAGTGTGTTTGTATGTTCATGTTTAGAATTTCTCTAGGAATTTCACTAAAATTTCTCTAGACACATCACAATCTCACAGTGTTTTAGAAAATTCAGTAGTGACCACAACCAAAGAAAATTCACACAGTGATTACAGCCAGAGAAAATTCATGCAGTCAGAGAAAATTCACAAAATTACAAATAATGATCACAATTAGAGAAAATTCACACAGTTTCTATATCTAGAGAAAATTTACACAGTCTAAAGAAAATTTAATCTGATTTACTTACACAACTTTTAATTTGATTTGCTCACACATCACAATCCCCTTATCAAAATTCCATGATCACTAATTCTTTGCCAAAATCTGCATGCGTACGTGAGAGAAAGAGAAAGAAAGTGAGAAAGAGAAAACAACAAGAAAGAAAAAGAGTGAGAATCGTAGCCCTCTCAACCACCTCCTTTGTTTTCCTTTTCAGTTTTTTTCAGCATACTTTTAATATCATTCAACTAAATAATCCCTCATTTGATTAATTCACACCATTTCCAATATATCTCTCCACGCCTCCCCACCATCACCTTTTGTTTTTTATGCTTCCAAAAATCATATGTAGCAATCATATCCAAATACCAAAACAAAATGTCTCTGGAAAGCCATTACAATATAGAGAGAAATTGAGAAGACATTGAAGAAGACCTGTGAAAAGGGGATTATGATGGCGATTCAAGCGCAGTTGTATTCAGGTAATTTTGGGTTTTCTTTGAGAGGTTCATGGAATTGGATGGGCAATGCTTATTTCAATTTTCAACAATACCATCAATTGCTGAATCTATAACAGAAAACTCAAAATCGGTGTCCTGAAAACTGTTAATCATATGGTTTAATTTTAATGATGTCTAAAATATTATTTAAAAAATTGTAATTTTTTTAATATATATATTTTATATTATTTAACACAAAATATTATTTGTTTAAAATATATGTTGTATGATATATTTGCTATATATATATATATATTATTTAAATGAAAATATTTTGAAAATTTTATTATTCACGATTTTGAAAAATTCGACTTATTACTATTCATATTTTGACAAATTTAATATTAATTGGTTATATTATTTTGATAAATTTAATATTGATTGGTTTATTCTTTTGAAAAATCTAATTTTAATAAGTTGTTATCTTTTGACAATATTTGATATACTCATACAGGTGGTTGATTATTTTTATTAAAGTGTATTTAAAATCTCTGTAACAATTATAAAAATTTTAAAATATATATATATTTTTATATTTGATATAAATATTATTTAATGGAATTTTATTATATTTACATAGAAAAGTCAATTTACATTTAAATATTTTATTAAAAAAATTACTATGCAGCCACCGTACAGACTTCAATCTTACGAGATTTGGTTTGAAAAATCAGTCATTACACTATCATGTATGAATTGAAATTTCATTTTGCCTACCTTTTTCAACGAGGAGCATTTGACTTCAAGGGAGCGTGGCCCCCGCTACGCGTTGCGTGCCCACACGATCCGGAACGTCTCTTCTCCTGACGGGTAATATTTTGGATCCACCATGTTTCGTAGCTTGAAATCGCGGCTCGAAATTACGGCTCGACATCAAAAAGACGTCGTTTTGGTGTCGAATTTTTTTTTTTTTTTTTCTGTTTTTTGTTTCAGTTTCAGAACGAAGAAGAAGAAGGGAGAAGAAGAGAAGGGAGGAGGAGGGAGAGGGAGAGGGAGGAGAAGGCGGTGGCGGTGGTGCAACGATCGGCGAGGAGCAAAGCGTCGGGCGAGACGGCAGCGGCGGCGAGCGGCGACGGCGGCACGGCGAGGTGACCTCTTCTGCGACGACCTCTCCTCTCTCTTTCTCCCTCTCTCCTCCTCTCCCCTCTCTTTCTCCCTTTCTCCCTCTCCCTTCCTCCTCTGCTTCTCCCTCTCCTCTCTCTTCTCCCTCTCTCTTTCTCCCTCTCTCCTCTCTCGAGCCAGTTTTCAAGCCAACTCTCTCGAGCTCTCAAACATTTCCGATTTTGGATATAAATAGAAGTATTTTGTGTAAGAAAAAATAAAGAATTTAAAGAAATAAAAATTTGTATATTCTAAAATTTTGAATGTATTTTTTAGTTTATTTTTTTACTTTTAGATTTAATTGTTGTCTTTATTTTTATATTTTTATATTTATTATTTGTGAGAAAATTATTGTAAAAAATGGTTGAAAACCTCTTGTCGTTATTGATTATTTTATAAGAAAAATTTTGTAAGGGTGATTCTTTTATTGTTGAGTGAGACTCAACAGTTAAAAGTAAGACCTGTGTAAAATTTTCAAGTTTTGTGAAGTTTTAATGGTGTGTTGATTCATTTTGATAATGAAGAAATTCTCGAAGAGTTTTCTTAAGGAGTGAACTTAACCCGATGTGTCAAACCACTATAAATCTTAGTGTTTGATTTTCTCTTCTTATCTTTTTACTTTTATATTGATAATTATTATTATGTTTTTTATTTGTTAAAATTTGAATATTATGTTTATTATTTTTAATATTATAACATTATTTTTAATAACTCAATTTGCTTCCCTCTTAGGTTGGCTACTTGAGATAACATAAATAATGGATTGATCTCGTCAGTTTGATATTGGTATTGTAATTCATAATCTTTGTCTCTGTGTACGCCTTTTGCTGGTGCTGGGACTAGATTTGGAGCGAAAATAGGGCTCTGTGCTCAAGAGGTAGTGGAAGAGGCGTCGGTGTGGGAAACGAAGAGAGAGAGAGGAGAGAGAATGAGAGAATGGGTGCTACCCAAATGTTAGACAGTCATGGGAAGAGAGGATGAAGGAGAGAGAGGAGAGAGGATATGGTTGAGGGACCTTAGACTACAAAAAGAAATATTGTGGATTTCTCCCATTACTAAAAGTTGGAAAGAAATGCTAGTTTGGCATAAACTATAAAAACTAAAAAGTCAAAAAGTTACTAAAAAAATCAAAAAATCCATACTATTTGAGAAAAGCTTATCGGAGAAGTCTAGAGGGCAAAATTATTATTTTGCCCTTTGAATTCAATAACCCAAAAGTCAAGTCAAAAAGTTAATAGGGTAGAACGATCATTTTATTTTTACTAAAATATTTTATTATACATCTTTTCGTAAAAAGTCAAAAAATTATCCAAAACATAAAAATTAAAAAGTGTATTTAGGGTTGATTTAGGATGTCCTAAAAAAGTGCACTTTTTGACTTATTGGTGGATTTGGGTTGGGTTTGATGTGATGTGTTAGAGAGGTGATGTGATTTAAATAAGATGATGTGACTTAAATAAGATATTGACTTTTTGACTTTTTGGCTTATACATGCCAAACTAGCCCTTATATAACACATTCCAAAGCACTACTAATTTTTTTAAAAAAATATGCCTCTGTTTGAGAAGAGACTTTTAGGACTTTTTTTGGTTAAAATAGTCACAAAAAAATAAAATAAGTTTTTTAAGTCAATAAGATAAAACATCACATCTAATTCATAATCGTTACATTCTTTCTCTCACAAAATAATTAAAAAAATCAAAAATCTTTCTTAAATCAAAAATTTTAATTCCAAATTAAAATAATTAAAAAAATTAAAAAATTAAAAGCCAGCTCACTTTCCAAAGCACACTAATATATGTGATGAAAATGAGATGTAATGGTATTAGGGAGGGGTTGTATATGGGTAAGTACAAGGTAATTTTGCAAATACATGTAGGCTGGTTAGGTTGATTTATAGGCCAACTAATCCACCAATTATATATAATCCAACTCGCTCAACTTTTCAAACTGCACGGGATGATTAGGGTCAGTTTGAATTGGTACGGTTTGGTATGATTGATGATATTTTTACACGGCCTAAGACAAAACTAGGGCAAATCACCAACACCCTTTATCCCTGATCGAGGTTTGATTAAAATATAATTTATTTTTTGAGTTTTAAAAAATTATAAATTATTTATTGAGATTTATATTTACATAATAAATAAGAGATAATTTATTAACATAATAAATAAGAGATAATTTATTATGTAAATATAAATTTTAAGGGTAATTTGTTATATAAATATAAACTTTAAGGGATGAGATGTAGTTTTTCAAATTTAATTTTTTTTTTCATATTTTAGTTAAATTTCTAGGGAGTATTGATAATTTGCCCAAAAAACTATACACTCGCATGACTCGAAAAATAAGAATGATATAAAAAAAATTATAGAACACGAGCAAACAATCTTGTTCCCAAAAAAAAACTCATGTTTGATTTAGTTTTTAAAAACTTATTTCGGAATTTAAAAAAAAAAAACTAGTTTCGTAAAAAAGAAAAAAAATACTTATTAGTTTTATATAATTTTATTTTTTTTGGAAGACATAAACAAATTTAAAAATATTTTTAATAATTATTTTTGTCAAATTAATTTTTATTTTAAAAAAAATTCAAAAAATTGTTTCACAAAACTAAGTGGTGTTTTAAAAAATTAGTAAAAAACTGACTTTTAATTTTTTTAATCAAAAAAATTAACTTTTTAAATAATAACTTAAGTAAAAAAACTAATTTTTTAATTAAAAAAATTAAAAGTTAACCTTTTACTAGCTTGTCAAAGCCAGTCTAAACCAAACATTTGCTTGGCATGGCGTCTCCAAAAGCAGAAATTATTGTCCAGGTCATGTCTTTCATTATTATGATTACACAATAAACTATTTGAAAAATAACATTAAAAAATGATCATTTATAATCAGTGGAAAATATCACATTTTCATAGTAGGAGTTGTTTGAGATGTCTTAAATAAGGTCAAGTTTGGCATCTATTAAATAATATAAAAAGTTAAAAAGTCATTATCCTATTTAAGTCACATTATCTTATTTAAATCATATCACTTCTCTAACACATCACATCAAATCCAACCCATATAAACTAATAAGTCAAAAAGTGCACTTTTTTAGAACATTCCAAACCAACCCTAAGTATATTTTTTAATTTTTTAAATTAAAAAATAGAGAGAAAAAAATATAGTTATTTAGGAAAAAATTTTAACTTTTTATGAAAAAATATGTATTAAAATATTATATAAAATGATAAAATTATCATTTTACCCTTACTATAATAAATTGCCTACTGACTTGGATTGTCTAGGAAGCCAGACGGTGGATAGGAAACAAGTATAGGAGCAGATTGCCTACCGTCCATGATCGGATTGGACGGTATTATTCGGCCCGTGGGAGCCCAATACAGCTCCCATTTTAATAATCGAAATCGTTCAATGTGTAGAACTCGTTGAGTATTATATCCTTACAAAAAATCATGTTGATCGGATATCTATAGCTATCTGATCAAAACAATTTTGTATGAAAAAAATGATAGTGAAAAATGAACGACTGACAAAAATCTGATTTGATTACATAGCTATCTATATCCGATCAATGTGATTTTTTACAAACATATAGTACTCGACGAGTTCTACACATTGATGGTTCGAATTATCAAAATAAAACCCGTGGTGGGCCCCCACAGCCCAACAATACCCTCCAACTTAATGAATATATATATTTAATTTGTAATTTGTACCATCACAGTGCACCTGTGTAATTTTTTCCGTCACTTCAGTACCATCACCGGTGTAAAGTTGGATTGTACCTTTTTTTTTGTGTAAATTAATTTTTTATTTATTTTTAATTTGTAAATAGTGATAATTTTTTTTACTTTTTTAATAACTTTTTAATTTTTTATCTTTTTTATAACATGCCAAATAGTCTCTTATTCTATAGTTTTTGCTCCAAATGGATTCTAGAAAATTTTGAGTTGTTTTTGAAAATTAGCTATTTTTATTTATTTTTCAATTTTTTACGAAAATATGTTTAGAGAAAAAAAAATATTATTTTTTTAAATAATTTTTTGACTTTTTAACTTTTTAATTAAAATAATTAATTGTCTTAGAAACATAAAAAATAATTACAGTATTGAACACCAAAAATAGATGAATAAATAAGATTTATCAATGAATCAACTTTTAGAAAGACAAAAAAAACAACAAAAAAAACAAAAACGTATCTATATATCAATATATTTGTGTTCCATCATATAAGGCTCTTTTGGATTAGAGCAAAATGCAGCTTTTTACTGCTGGAGCAAAACCTAAGGTTGCGTTTTTTTTGCTCATTTGAGAAGTGGTAAAAGTAGATTAGAAAATTACATAAGTATCCTCAATGTTTATATCTTGTGGGTTTGAATAAAATATAATTTTTTTAAGTTTGATGAGATTATTTTAATTATTTTAGTGTGATGTGACACTATAAATAAATATTAATTAAAAAAAACAACTTTTTATTTACTTCCTAAATTACTTCCAAAAAACTTAATTAAAAATAAAAAAATTACTTTTTACTATCCTCTCAAAATACTACATAATTGGTTTCTTAGGTTTATTGATAGAGTTCTCGTGCACATCATGCCAAAAAGTAGAAGTACATCAATCAGCTAAAGAGAATCGGTAGTGGTCCTTTGCCCATCTGTAAAGTCAAAAAAATTAAATTAAAAAACCTCATTTTAGCATGAAAAATATTAAATTGTTTTTTGGTTTGGTACTGCTTAAAAGTGGATTTTAGGAGGAAAAAATAGTCAACAAATAACTTAGGGCTAAAAAAAAATTGAAAACAATTCATATGAATAATAAGTTGATTTGTCTATCATATTTTATGTATATAATAATATGTTTAGGTACACAACTCCATTTGTTTAAAAAGTTTTTTCAATGACAAAATGATTCTCTTACCTTTTATATAAGTATATAATGCAGTAAAAAAATATTCCAAGCATGTGAAATCATTTTACAATTATATGGTTAGGCTACGCCATGGGACAAAAAATTATTCCCTCCATTAAAATGGAAAAAAGATTGGCATAATTGTACATTTATGTGGTTATATTATATGAAATAATATAATTTCAAAATTTATATATTTTAAATTAATTGAGGATATTTTGAACAAACTTAATTTGTGAAAATAGACTGCAACCAAAAAAAACAATTTTTTTAATCATTTGTGGGCAACGAAAAACCTTGTTTGGCAATGACCTTTCAGACAATTTCTTTTATTTTTATTTAGGACAAATTATGACGGTAATCCCCATAATTTGATCTTTGTGCCATTTCAATCATTCTAATTTCAATTAATTCGATTTTGACTCTAAATTTGATCAAATTGATTATAACTCTTAGCAACTTTTTATGAAAAAAACTTACTAAATTTAGTGAGTTAACCTCGACTAATTTAGTGATAATTTTTTGTAAAAAATACTAGCAATATTATCAATTGGACCAAATTGACACAAAATTTAAAATTAAAGGTTAAAATTGAGTTAATTAAAAATATAAGGACCAAAATGACACAATGAGTAAAATATAAAGGCCCCGTTTGTTTTGGGAGATAGAATGGAGGGGATTAATAGTGAGGGGATTGTTAGTGAGGGGATTGATAGTGAGGAGATTAATAATGAGGAATTGTTAAATTATTTTCATATAAAATAATAAAACAAATAAAAAAATATAAAAAATTAAACATTATATTTAAAAAAAATTTCCAATATATAAAAAATAAAAAAAATAAAAAAATTTCTAATCCTCTCATTATTTTTCTAATACCATCTCTACCTCCTCCTTACCAATCCCCCCTCTAAGGGTATTAACAATACCAAGGAACTAATAGCCCCAAGGCTTTCTCTGCAAACAAACAAGAGCATTAGTAATACTTTGGTATTACTAATCTCAATACCCTCCCTATAGGCCAAAATAAACGGGGCCAAAGACTATCGGTGTAATTTGTCTTTTTATTCATTTGTCTTCAGTGATTTTTCAAAAAAATTTGTCATTTTTTAACTTTCTTTAAAAAAAAAAAAAAAAAAACCACTAAAAAGCCAAGAAAATCCGTCTACTTTTTAATGCAACTTTTTTGTTTCGCGCCCTTGTGAAGCAACTATTTGTATTTCTATCAAGTATTCAACAAAAGTAAAACTTTTTTTGGGTGATTAACAAAAGTAAAACCTGATTAACAAACCTGTGAACATGTGTACCATGAGGTAACAAATCTATGAACATCATGTGTATCATGAGGTTACAATAATTTCAATTGATCTCTAGCTAGAAAAAGGGTTAGTAGAAAAATGACAAAGAGGACATCATGTACCAACCCCACGACAGCATCCAGGGCCGGCGCTGGGGTGAGGCTACGAGGTGATCGTCTCGGGCACTCAATTTTAAATAAATTTTAGAATTTTGAATTAAGTGAGTGTATCATGTTATGTTATTTTATAATTATTTTAATATTAGTTTAATTTATTTATTTTTATGTTATTGTGTGGTGTTATTTTGATTCGTGTTCGATTGATGTTTAAGCCTAGTTTGGGAAGATTAAATAAGTTTACTTTTTGACTTTTTATGAAATATGGATTGGGTTTGGGTTGGGTTTGAAGTGATGTGTTAGAGAGGTGATGTGACTTAAATAAAATGATGTGACTTAAATAGGATAGTGACTTTTTGACTTTTTATCTTTTTTCAATCATGCCAAACTTGGCCTTAATGTGAAAACTTTCACTTTTACTTAAAAACAACTTAGCAAGTGTATTGAGAGATTAAAATTTTTCTTATAAGTTGAATTTTATAAAATTTATTTCAACTAAATGAAATTATTCATAGAATGTTTGATTTTAATTCAATTGCATTTTTCTAATTAAAAAAATTATACCTTATTACCATATATTTTTTATTAGATTGACTTTAAAATAGGTAACAAAAAAATATATATCTTAAATGAAAAAAAGATATTAGCCTTAATTATTATTTTACATACTTTTTTATTCAGTTAGATAGAGTTAAATAAAAGATTAAAAAAATGTCATGGCATCCTTTGGTGAACATTCTAATATATAACTAATAATTCATGTTATTGAGTTGTGTCATACTTGGATTCATATTGAAAATAGTCAACCTTAACTTGCTATTTTATATATTGCTTAAGTTGTGTCAAAAATTCTCATCCTTATCTCCAATTAATTTTTGTTCTTATAACATTGGTAAGCTAAAAAATAAAAATTCGATGCAACTAATTGAAGTTCAATTATTATATATATATATATATATTTGTTATGTAAATTTTGTTAAATTGTAATGCAATAGAAATAAATTTTTATCTTTTTTATTTTAATCAAATAATATTTTTTTAAATAATGATATATAAAAAGCCCAATTTAAAAAATTTCGACTTAACCCCTAATAAAAGTCAGGCCGGCCCTGACAGCACCCATCCCTCTACTAATGCTAGCTAGACATGGTGTTGAAAGTCAACACATTTTGTAGGTGGATGGCAAAAAAAAAAAAAAAAAAAAAAAAATGTGTTGTGTTAAAAAAAGAAAAAAACTAAATATGTTTGAGACATTAATTTTTTTTCACAATTCAACCCATAACACAATAATGTGATTTGATGAGTGTCAATTTTTAATTAATTATATATTCAATTATATAAAATTTATCACTTTTATCACATTATTATAGATGTATTTATAGGTGTAAAATGTGAGTTTCTAGTATTATTGAAAAAGAACCAAGAATGAAAGGCCAATTTTTTGTATTAAATTCTGGAGGTACAATGCATTAGTTTAATAAGGAGATTATACAAACAAAAAAATTATAAATTGTTATTATCTAGAATCATATGTCTTACTGTAATAGTTTCATTTAAAAACAAGGTCCATTATTATGAACATAATTTATAAATTTATTATTATCACATCATTCTATATAAATTTGCTACTTTTGTTTAAAATGTTCACATTACATGCTTATACTAATGTATTGATAACAAATCAGATTATATGAAATTTTAAATACTATCCATTCACTATCAAAAAATTAAGTTTTTAGAGATCAAAATTTAGTAATAAAACTATTTTTTAGGAAGCGAATATTTTTATTGCGAAAAGTGTCGTCGTTATATTTTTAGCAACGGAAATTAAACATTAGTGATGAATTATTATCATTTTGGGACTAAATTTTTTGTTTCAAAAAATAAACTGACCAAATTATTTTGTCCTTAAAAGTCTATTTATTAGTAATATTTTCAAAATTTTGTCGTCAAAAGACTTATTTTTTATTTTTCGAAACGACCTTTTAACGACTATCCTTACAAAAAATGTCTTTTTTAACAAAAATTTCACTTTTAGAGATCAAAAAATTTTAATTTCTAAAACTCTTATATGTTGTAGTGATCATATTTTGTACTAATGCATAAATTACCCATCAAAAGTTATCAACATGGCATTGTTAAATGAATTTCATGATGAAAAAAAGAGCATCAAAACTTTTTTATTTTCATTTTGATCTTCACAATCTACTTATGGGGATTCATTTGATGTCCTTGTTTGGTAATCAATTGCTTGAGTCCTTTTGTGCATAGGTGAGATAATATATTATCATTGTGTATTCAAAAGTAAGTAAGAGGAAGAATGAATGGGTCAATGTGACTGGTGTTTATCAAAAAATGTGGATTGCATTTTTAAATTACTCATGAATTCATACATATCATAACTACTCATGCTTATTAAAAAAAATCTGTGAATTGCATTTTTTTTTCTTGGGTCAATGTGAACTGGTTTTGCTTTTCAAAATGAGGCAAACAGCATGATCAATGCCGTCAATAAAATTTTTTTTTTCTTGGGTCAATTAATGTGAACTAGTTTTGCTCTTCAAAATGAGGCAAACGGCATGATCAATACCATCAAATTTTTTTTTTTTTGTTTTCTTGCGTCCATCTAAGTCTAATGCTTCTTGTCTGGTAGGCTATTAATTAGATGAGAAATGAAGCTCTTTATATAAGTATCAAATAGTCTGTATATATATATATAATAGAGTTAAATCATAAAAAATATTAAGAATGTATGTATCAGTATGATGAGACTCACTTATTATCTCTAGTAGGCTCTATTATCTTGTCATGTATAGTTTTTTTTATTAATGAATTCTATATATATATGTAGTACTACCCCCCATTAGTTTATAGAAAAATATATGAAAATTCTTTATTGTGCCAAAAAAAAAACACATGTATTGTGTTGTGCTGAAATTTTCAGTAGCAAAGAAACAAGAATTTATTTTTATTTTTATAGAACCATGATGAGGAAGGAAGAATGTCAGGTACATAAAACACGACATATCAATAGTACAACGAACAACTCATGCTAATTGAATAATATTTAGGGCCATCCAAATCATTAGTAGGTAGGTGAACATCATGTTTATTCCATCACGTTATCTGATTATTGCTTTTTTTTTTTTTTTTTTTTTTTTGATAACCGAGTGTCCGGGCCAGCTTACGCGCACCTCGACTAATCTCGGGACCCTGAAGTTAACGACCGGGCAAACCTCCAGTGGCCCGCCAGTAGCACAGCAGGGAGTGGGATTCGAACCTGAGACCTCGAGGGGAGCATACCCCCAGGCCCCAAGTCCCTTGGCCTCAACCAACTGTGCTACCCTTGCGGGTTATCTGATTATTGCTTAGTTGATGATTTTCTTAGGGTTGGGTTGGGAAATAGGTTGATTTTTTGGTTTTTTGATTTTTTTTAGTTATTTTAGTCTGAGTTAAAAAACTTAGTTTGGGAAAGGCTTTTTGACTTTTTGATTTTTTTGATTTTTTTTGTGAGAAAAGAGTGTAATGATTATGAGTTGGATGTGATGTTTTGTTTGTTGTGACTAAAATAGCATATTTTATCTTTTATGGCTAAAATAGCCAAAAAAAACCTACAAAATCACTTCTGAAACGGTGCCTAGTTATCTAATTTAAGGATGTAATGTCACTAACTATTAAAAAAATACAAATGGCAATGAACTCATTCGATTAATAAGTGATCTCTAAGTGGTGTTTTAGAAAGTTGGTAAAAAATTAATTTTTTGACTTTTTAACTTTTTTGATAATTTTTTTGGCTAAAAAAATTAAAAAGTTGACTTTTTTAGCCTCTTCTCGAAATGCCCCTAAATCTACTTTACACGAGTACAGAATAAGAAATTAACTGAATAATTTTGATTTTAACTTAACTATGTAGTCTCACTACTGACGAACCCAACTATGTAATTTCACTATTACTATTGTTATACAATAATTACTCTAATCAATAGTTCAATACCAAAGGCTTAGTGAGAAATTTGACAAGCATGCCAAAAATATCTGACTTGTAGGAAACATAAAAATAAATAAATAAATAACATTGGGCTTTGTTTGGTTCATTAAAATTAATGATGAAAATAAAGATAAATGCATAAAAATGAATTGAAAAAATGGTAAATTTCATACAAAAATTGAATAGTTAAGGGACTAAATTAAAAAAATTCTAAATTTTGAAGACCAAATTAAAAATTTAAAAAATTAATGTTGCGAAGCTAATTTACCTTTAAAAATTTGGAGACACTTCAACAAATTATTGCATAGGCATAGATGCAATAATTTTTTGGGTGGCCCCATTCGTGTTCTTCTTTTGCCAAAAAATAGTTCGTAATTTGTCCTTATTTTATTACGTGACGTTTATATGTATAACAAACATAATACTAGTAATATACTATTATGAAATAATAATTTTTTTTATTTGTTAATGTGACACTTCATATTGCTAAAGTGGGTCAAGTTTTAAATTTCTAAATTTCTTTGTTGCATGATACATCAACTTGTAAGAAAAAATTGTTATTTTTATATTAATGATAAAAATAGCCTCTCTTACCAAAAGAAGAGAAAAGAGAGTAAAAGTGTAAAGTTGTGGTTAGCAAAAGTTTAAAATTTTCAAAAATGATTGAGGCCTCAAATTTTTTGGCTCAAATTTGGCTTGAATTTGCTTTTTTTTTTTTTTGGCTGGGTTGATGCTTTGCTTGTTATTATTATTATTATTATTATTATTTTTTTTGCAATGTATTAGCCCAGAAAAAAAAAAAAAAAATTGCATTCGAGGCAATTCGAGCCTCATTTTTTGAGGCCTCAATCAACGCCCTAAAATTTTATATCATAATGTTTTCTAATTGATAAATGGTAAAATACCTTTAACAGAAGAGAACTATAGGTCTCTTTGAAACAATTTATTATAAATCAAAAAGTTGATAATTAGAAAATAAAAGTACTCTTTCCTAAGTTTCTAGATAATTAATTTTTTAAACTTATTTAAACTATTTCTTTCTAATAAATGCTGAGGATGATATATATTAAGGATCTTATATAATTATCAAATAGATTTAATTTTTTTATGACGATATACTTTGAGAACCTTACATAATGAATTATTTGCATTCTTTGAACAAGGCTTATGATTAGCTCCACGAGTTCCAAAATCTCTCAAATTTAAATTTAATTTTTTTGAAAAATTAATCCTTTATTTATCATAGGAAAAATTACAGTTCAGTTGATATTTTTGAAAATAATTACAAATACATGATAAATTTTATAAATATTAATAATTAAAATCATAAATTTGTAATAAATTTCCTCTATTACCACTGAATGGTATATCCCCTCTCTCATGTACTATATTTTTATTTTCTAGATGATTGAACGGACTCCGTGCTTGTAGACTCTACATAGGTTATGTTTGGCATATGGGATTTGGATTATTTTAGTGACAAAAAGATAAAATAAATTAAAAAATTAATAAAATAAAATGTCATATATAAATTATAATCATTTCCCTTTTTCTTTAACAAAAGTTAAAAAAAACTAAAAAATCCAAACGAAGTTGTAGTTGAACAGTGAATAGAAGTGAAGGGGAGGCGAATTTTTTGAGCACTTTCTTTCTCTAGTTATTATCCAATTCTTAAAAGACTATAAAATATAATAATAATTAACTATTAAATTGTGACTTTTGAATAAAGTATTAGATGATGGTTGAAAGAAAAAATTATTGGAGAAAATTTGGATTGTTTGATGGAAGAAATTTTTTTCATCAACTTATATTTTTGTTAACACGTTACGTAATTGATATATGATTATTTTTTTTTTTGATTCATAATTGATATATGATTATTAAATTGGTTAAACACATCTTAACACTCATGTCTATTAAAAATATAGTGATAACAATCGCATTATTGTGGTCAATATAATATTATTGTTGTATATGTAATGTTGTCATATCAAAAAGCTTATAGTTAGGACAATGTTGACTCATTTATATTAAATATTTTTTTAACTCAATATTTTTATTAAATAAATAAAAGATAAAATATGATATTGTTGGCACCATAAATCTGTAATTTTTATTATTATTTATTATTTATATAATTGCAGGACATGTGACATTCTCCTACTCATTTGGAGGTTATGAGAAGTTATGAAATGTGAAAAAGATGATGGAGAATAAAGTGGAGAACATGGAACATGAATTGGAGGTTAAAGGAAGTTATGAAGACATGGAGAGATATGTGACATTGTGAGAATGAAGATGGAAAAGTAGGTAGTTTTAGGTGGTTATTTGGTAGTTATTGCTGGAAGTTTTTTCCTATAAATATTTGCCTATAAATAGCCATTCATGGCTACATTGTAAAGATCCAGAATTCATAATCAAAGACAATTGATTTCAATATTTCTTGTCATTTTCCTTATATGAGGAGTAGTTTAACATAGATTTATATTTCGAAGCATTTATTTTCAGCATTTTCTTTTCGAAGCATTTTATGCACTTCATTTTCGAAGTATAGGAGTAGAGGTAAGTAATTATTACTTTGATTGTTCACTCAATCGTCTTTCTCCGTCTCCCTCATTCTTCTTTTAATTTTTCTTTTCGCTACACTTGGCAATTTTGAAGTCCTCTTCGTTGAGGCAAAAGAACCGTCAACGCAATCGCTTGATAATTGGCTTAAATTTAATCTGTAAGGGTTTTTCAATCCTTACTGGCACCCTCGCATTTATGATATTTTCCTTCATAAGAAAAATAAGCCAAGAGATATATTTTTCATTTATTAAAGCTTCACATAAACAGTATAATAGAATAAGGTCATGTTTGTCTGACTCTATAGATGGGGGATTGGACTATCAATCATGTGGGTCTTACATAGCCTATGTTTGATTGACAAAAATAGAAGGGGACCAGTAGTCTCATAGGACTATGAATACCTTCACATAGGGGGATTAGCTTAGCTGAATTTTTGATGGGATTAAAAAAATAGTGAGGGGATGAAATCTATTTTATATAAAAAAATTATTTTTTTAATTATATTTTTTTAAACCAAGTGTGTCTGTTTGTTTTAATATTTGTTCTATTTTTTTTAATATAGAAATAATTTATTTATTTATTTTATATAAAAATAATTTAACAATCCCATCACTAATCATTTCCCATACTATCATCAAAACAAACACATTTTTATTTAATCCCCTCACTAACAATCTCCACATTAACAACTCTTCACTAATAATTCCTTCACTAACAATCTCATCTAACTTAATCCGCCAAACAAAAGTGGCCTAATAGTGTACTAGTGTAAATAACTAAAAAATCATAGAAATTTTTAAGAGTTAGACTTGTCTTTGATCCTAATCGGACTAGATCATATTGTTGGGACACCGTAGATCCACTATGGAGTCCAAATTGATTATCAATATGTAAAACTCGTCGAATACTTCATCTTTGTAAAAAAAAATTCACGTTGATTAGATAGATAGTCACTTGATCAGGACATATTTCTGTCAGCGGTAAATATGATTATAAAAAAATTTATTGACAGAAATGTGATCTAATCAAGTATCAACACGTAATTTTTTATACGAATTAAGTATTCAACAAGTTCTATATATTAAACAATTCGGATTATCGAGATAGATCCTAAATGAGTTGAATTGGACAATCCAATTAGACTATTGAACAGGAGACAATCCAGTCCCATTTTTTAAAATCTTACCATTATAAATCATTATAATGATGGTATAAATAAAACACGTTTTACATTTAAATTTTGTTTTAATATCATTAACTACTTAATAATTAGGGTAAATTACATTGTCCTCTATTGAAGATTGGAAAATATGTAACATGCCCCACAATTTTAACATAATTAAATTAAGTTCTCTTGATATTTTAATTTATATTAACACTGAATTTCTTTTTTCATTAATAATTTGTTGGTTACATCGGTAAAAAGAAAAGAGAAAAGATTTATGCTGTTTATTTTGTGTTTTGGAATCAATTATGTTTTTCTCAGTTCATTTATTTTTATAAAAGGGAAATTAATATAATTATATCAAAATTATATTTTATTTCAAATTAAAAAAATATCAATGTAATTTACCCTAATAATTAGAAAAAATTATCATTTTGTCGAAATGTTTAAAAATTATTATACATTAATAAAAAAAATTATAATTTTAATAATTAATAATTGTAATTTATTACTTTTTTTTTTTTTTTGTTTTTTTTTGTTTTTGTTTTGAGAACCACTTTACAGGTAAAGTATGTATGTATACGTGTGTCCCCGTCAGCTTGGGGAGACACTTATCCTCCTTTTTCTCTCTCCACATAGGATAGTGTTATATATATTAATTAAAATATCAATTAATGTATTAATTAATAACGTGACATAATTTAAAATGTCTTTAGTATTTATAATTTATATAATAAATAAGATCAATAATAATATCATAATAAGTTGGTATATTAGTATATATAGGCCTCTTTTGGTACTTAGCTTTTAGTCACTTTTTTAGATTTGTAACAAAAACTAAGGGCTGATTTGACAAGTTCAAAAAAAGTCAAAAATTTATCAAAAAAGTTAAAAATTTATTACTATTCAAAAAAAATATAAAAAAAATAATATATAAATATTATTTGAATGGTAAATTAATATAGAAGTTTAACTTTTCCTATCCATCAATGTACTCACGTTAGCCACCTGCAATGAAAGGAAAAAATAAATAAATAATATGTGTACATTTACTAAATTGAATGGTAAAATTGGGCCTATAAGGGCTCACAATGGGTCTCGTTTTAATAATTCGAACCGCTCAATATGTAGAACTCATCTAGTACTATATGGCGTAAAAAATCACGTCTATCAGATATCGCTAATTACATGATAAATAAGTTTTGTATAAAAATTAGATGGTATTATAGTTAACAGTTGACAAAAAAAAAACTAACACGATCAGATAGTTATTGATATCCAATCAACGTGATTTTTTACAAGTATATAGTACTTGACGAGTTCTACACAATGAACGGTTCCGATTAGAAAAACGAGACCCGTGATAGGCTCACACGGACCGAACAACACCGTCCAATCAAAAGCCTGAAAAAGATACAATCTTTTCCTATATATTCACCAAGCCGACTGTAATGTTTCCATCCGTACGACGTACTACATATCTTCTCCTACACACTTCTTTACATAATTTTTTCATACATATTTTTTCATAAAAAGTCAGAGAATTAACCCAAACCTCTATATTTTATTCCTCAACTTTTTAGTCTAAAAAGACAAAAAACACATTTATTTAGGACATTCCAAACAACCCCTAAAAGTTGGCTTTTTTGTATTTAAAGACATTTAAGAAATTGGTTTTCAACCACTAGTAAAATTATAATTCTACCCCTTACACCATCTCCAACCCTAAATCAAACCTTTCACCAAATTTAAAATTTGGTGAAAAAAATACTGTTTCATGCTCCAACCCTTTCATCAAATCGATATCAAATCGAAATTTCATCAAACGTTTCACCAAATTTGATCTGAGTTCGCGTTTCACCAAAAACTGTTGATGACCGTTGGAAAAGATGAACCGATCGACAGTCGATTAATGGCGGTTGACCAACCGACGACCGATAAAGGTTCAAAAAGTTCAAAAAAAAAGTTCAAAACGTTGAAAAAAAAAAAAAAAAAAAATTTTTTTTTGGCTAATCGGTCGACCACCTGGTTGACCAACCGGTCAACCACTAAAAGGTTCAAAAAGTTCAAAAAAAATAATTAAAAAAAAAAAAAAATTTTGGCTTAATCGGCCGACCACCTGGTTGTCCCGGATGAAAATTTGATGAAAATCAAGGGTTGGAGCACTGAGTATCAGATTTGGTGAAAAGTCATTTTTTCGACTCAAATTTGGTGAAAAAAGAAGTGAAGCGTTAGAGATGCTCTTATGGGTCAAAATGTGCTACATGAGTGAAATGGATCAAAATATGCTACATGAATGAGAATAATTTAATTATTTTATTATGATTTGACATTATAAATAAATATTAATAAAAAAATTAAAAGTAATTTTTTATTAACTTTTCAAATCACTTATTTAAAAAAATCAAAAATTTAATTAAAAATCGAAACATCACTTTTTACCATATTCACAAGACACCCTATAATACAACCGCGTAATTTATCGTGTGTCTCTCTCTCAAAAAAACTTCCAAATGCTTATAAATACACGTGGTTTTCATTATAGAGTGGCACAGTATAACACCATAAGCTCATCTACACACAACACACTCAACTCAACATATCAGAGAGAGAGAGAGATGGGGAGTGGAGAGATAGTAGCGGTGAATGGAGTAGGAGGAGAAGTGGAGGATATGCTGAGATGGGTAGAATCTTCTACACCCTCATCTTCTTCATCATTCTCTACTTCTGGTTTGGCTTCATCTTCATCGTTGGATATTGGATCATCAAATCATCAGAAGCAGTTGCCTCTGTTGTCGTTGAACCACGTGTCATTCGTTTGCAAATCGGTGGTCAGATCTGTTCAGTTCTACGAGGAGGTCTTGGGATTCCTCCTCATCAAACGCCCCTCTTCCTTCGATTTCGAAGGAGCTTGGTATTTACAATTTCTTTCGTCTTTTTTATAATTTTTTTTAATGGAGCCGTTCTAGTATACGCACTCTCAAAATCATATGTACTAATTAAATTATTTTTTTCATAATTAAAATTTAAAAGTAATAATGTATCATAACGAAATATCATATATCAAGTATACTTAAAAAATCTTTTTAATGGTAATAAAAATAATAATCACTATATATCATAATTATGATCATAATTAGGCTTCGTTTGGGAAGTAGGTTGGCTTTTTGATTTTTGGACTAGTGTGGGACTAAAAAGTCTGATTTGAGAAGAGTTTTTGACTTTTTTTAATTTTTTTGTAAGAGAAGGATGTGATGATTATGGTTAGATATGATGTTTTGTCTTATTGAACTAAAAAATTTATTTTATTTTTTGTGACTAAAATAGCTAAAAAAGTCTCAAATCTTGCTTCCCAAACGAAGCCTTACAATAATAAGGATAAATTACAAATTTACTTAAAATATAGATTACTCATGTGATTTAAAAAATTACAAACACTTTCTTATTAAAATTTTTATTTAACAGAATTAATTAAAAAAATAAAATTCATAATTGCACTCTTATATAATAATAAAATTACTTAAATTATTAATTAAAATATATTTTTAACATCATTAAAAATTATTAATTGATTTGATAATTTATTAATAAAATGGACGATTTATTATGAAATTAAAAACCTCAAAGGATGAAATATAATTTTCAAAATTACTTTAAGTGATTTGTATTTTAATTAAATCTCAAAAAATATAAGAAAAATGTGAGAGCAGCAGAGGGGAATTTATAATTTTCAAAATTAACGGTTCACAGTGAACCTTACATAAATGGCGAGAGGAGCAAGGAGGAATAGAAGAAAAGTGAGAGAAGAAAAAGAGAGTTGCTGAGGGAAGAGAGAGAAAGAGAGTCGAAAGGGTTAACCGGTTGCCCAAGTTTTCATTTTCTATAATTACACAATTCAATGGTCCTAGTCTTTTCTTTCTAATCCAAGGGATAATGATTACGGTGTGTATGGTATGTATGATGTGCAATTTTAAAAAAATTACATACTTAAATTAAACCCTATTTGTAATTGACTCAAATAATTATCACGATAAGTCATAAATAATATTAAAATTAGTGATAAGTAAATTTTATAATTAAGACATATGATATACATTCTAAAAGTATGTGTGTATTATATATATATATTTTTTCTTTTCTTTTTCATAAAAGTCGAGTCAAATTATATGCTCCTCAATGAATTTTAAAATTTTAAAATTAACGGCTGAATTAATTTTTTACAACTCGGCAAACTTTTAATGGTTTACATATTTCTTTGAAATACACCATCAATGTGGCAATGAAGTAGAGCCCACATAATTAAGTTTGTAACAAATCAAAAATTGACACCTATCATTCTATATTATTTTGGGTGAAATTGTGAGAATTTTATTAAGAGTCTCAAACATTTTCTATTATTTACACACTATCTGAATTTCTCTTATACCCTTGATGAATCCTAATTCTTTGAAGTGATTTTTTCATTCTAAAGGCGCATTAGCTATATATATTTCTCTGCTATTTTTTTTTTACACAATAATTTTAACTTAATAACTTATGTTTAAAATTAAACAAAACGGCATAGTGTTGGAATGTTTAGTTTAAAATAAAGGATCCGAGTCTACTATTATTGGTCTTACGAGACTCATTACCAATCTCACTTTCACTTTAATAATTTGAATAATTTATTTTTAAAATAGCATATAGATTACATTATAAAGAAATTAAAGTTTTAAAGATAAAAATTTAGGGACAAAATTATTTTTTAGGGATCAAATATTTTTGTTGACAAAAGTGTTATTATATTTTTAACAACAAAAATTGAATATTAGTGATGAATTATTATCCTTTTGGACTAAAATTATTGTTTCAAAAAATAAACCCTTTTAAGACCAAATTATTTTGTCGCTAAAAATTTTGTTTTTTATTTTTTTGATTTTTTAGCAACTATCCTTTCTATTATTTAAATCGATCCCTAAATATTTTTTGTAACAAAATTTTCAGTTGTAGAGACTAAATTAGTCTCTAAAACTCTTATATATTTATTCATAAAAAAAGTTATATAATTTTATTAAATTTATCTTTTAAAAACTGAATGATTAATGATTTTAAAATAGATAATCTATTTCGTTGTAGATAAATATAATAAAACTATATAATTATAATTATTGACTTTAACTTTTTATTTTATTATAAATTTGTGATCTGAATCTAAAAATAACAACTGCAATGAGACTGAAAAATAGCCCTATTGGCCCAACAACTTTGAACTGCAGTTTTCCCCAGTTAGAAAAAAGCCAAATTTAAAAATAAAACTTTACCAAAGCTAAAACATCCTCAATCCCATCAAATTCAATCTTTTTTCTACTCCAATAACCCAACGTATACCAATGGGTTGTTGGCCGAGTGGTGATTGGAGCTCGGCTTGGAAGGACGGACCACGGTTCGATTCCCCGCAACGCCCATTGGGAGGGGATTTGAGCCTTAAATCCAGAACTGCTCCCCGAATCCGGATTAGTCGGCCAGTGGGTCGGATACCGGGTGGTTGAACCGAAAAAAAATAACCCAACGTATAATTAACTATTCTCTCTATTGATGATTGGCATGACTCATTTTCATGCTATTATCCTCAATACTATCTGATGAAATTGATTTTGCATAATTTTTCTTTATTACTAGGCCTGCGAGATGAGTTGGGTAAAAAAATTAATTGGTATTTGAATTATAAATTTAAATAAAATTTTAGATATAATCGAATCATGAATTTGTACAAAATTGTAATTAATTGGTGTCGTAAAGAAAGAGATTTTAAAATGGAATTTAAGTACATCAAAATTCAATTCTATTTGAAATTTCTTTGTTCCAAATGATTTATTTTCCATTTTTTTAGTAAAATCTTTTTCATTCTAGTCAAATCCATGCACATATTCCATATAGAATGTCCAAGTACATTAATTATGTAATTACATGGCAAAAAAATTATGGTTTCCATAGCAATTCTCCTTTCTCTTGCCACGCAAATCTTCTTTCTCATTATTTCTTTTCTCAAATTGTTTCTCTACTATGATAGAAAAATGATTAGAGATATGAGAGATTGGTATGTATTATTCCAAATCACCTACTTACCCACCCGATCAACCTCAATGGTTCAAATTGTGTGATAAAGAAGTGATTTCAGGTTCCTTGCATCAGTCTCTAAAAAATTCTTCAAGTCATGGGCCTTTTTTGGATTTTTTTTGGAAGTGATAAGCCACATTAGCCTAGTCTTCTCAAGACCAAAAGAAGTGAAAATTTTATTTATTATTATTTTAAAAAAAAATAAAAGCCTAAAAATTTGAAATTCATTCAATTTTCAGGTTGTTCAACCATGGAATTGGCATCCATTTGTTGGAAATTGATGATGTCCCAACCAAGAAAGGTAGGATTAACCCAAAGGACAACCACATTTCATTCCAAACCTCAGACATGGGACTGATAATCCAGAAGCTGGAGGAGATGAACATTGAGTACGTGACGGCGGTGGTGAAGGAAGGAGGAGTGATAGTTGATCAACTCTTTTTTCATGATCCAGATGGGTACATGATTGAGATTTGCAACTGCCAAAACCTACCAGTTCTTCCTCTCTCCCCATGCCCCCTCAAGAAGTTGCCTAGTCCCACTACCAACCAAGTTGCCTCCTCCTATGGTATGTGCCTCTACTTTAACGCCCCATTTGGTAGTACTTATTCACAATTTTTTTAGCTTGAGTTTTGATAATGTTGGATAAAAATGTTTGTCTTGTTTGATACTTTAGTGGTCGCATTAGGTGTAAGAATGAGGTGAAATTAAATGAAACTGGGGTTTAATTTCACTTCAATCTAGTACACAATTTATGTTTTTGAAAATAAAAAGTACAAATTGGGGTTTGGTTATTTTTTCAAAAAAAAAAAAAAAAAGGGGAAATTTAACTAAGGTGAAATTTAATATTTTTTTAATAAATAATTTCATTTAGTAGCGAATACACCCAATTGAGCTTATTGAAAAAATATATACGTTTCAAGATTTTACGATTTTACTTTGAAAGTGGACAAATTTTTTAATTCTCAATTTTCACAATTTTTGTGTGTCAAAAACCAAACTCGGTTTGGAATGCTTGAATTGGATTTATTTTGGCAACAACTTAAAATAGTCAAAAAGTTAAAAAATTATTATAAAAAAGTCAATTATTTTCTTTATTTTTATACACGTCATTTTTGTAAAAAATTAAAAAATTAATTAAAATAATCACTTCTCAAAACAAGCCTGAATTTCTAATTTACATAAAGTCAAAATAAATTTTGCAGGAAAGGTTATCTCAAAGATGCAGTGCTCAGGAGAGGTAGAGGCTTTGATGATGGAGTCCTTGGCAGTGGACATGATGGACATTTCATTTTGAGAGCTTTTAAAACTTCAAAAGAGAGAGTGATTTATATATATGGACTATAATAAATGCAAAGTTTTGAAACAATGTTTTTATGTACAGTTTGTGCATGGAGAGAGAGAGAGAGAGAGAGAGAGAGAGAACTTTGTCTTAATTGATTTTGTGTGTAGAGTTGTTGGCTTGTCTTTGCTTGTTGTTGTCCTCTTGGTTGTGAGTGGAAAAAAATGCATGTACTTGCCCAGAATTATTTGTTATTTTCCCATTTAAGTTTCAACTTTTTCCTTCCCCATTAAAGTATTTGAATAATTATTTATGGTTGATTTTGTGTTCTTAGACTTCTTGTTGCTCTTTTAGTATTTTATATTTAGTTTTTAACATGCTTATTTTTTAGAATCAAATTGGCCAGAGACAAATCATAAATATCATGAAAATTGTATCAAATTAAACATTCAATTATAATAAAACAAATTGTAAATAATTCAATAAACAGAAGAGATACCTCAAACAAACACAACAAGAAAAGTATGTTTATTTTTATTTTGGCCACACAATGGAGATATAAAAGTAGGTAGAGAGAGTGAAATCTTGACATTGTAATAAGATACATAATAGACTCTTGTAAAAAGAAAAAAAAAAACAGGGACGGAGTCATCGTGGGACCGGGGAATGTGTTCTGATGTTTTTGATAATTCTATTAGTATCCCTATATATATGTTAATATTTCTATATATATCTTTTATAAAATTATAACATTATCTCTTCTTAAAATTGTAATAGTATCCTTTATTATAATTTTTTTTAATTACAAGAAATCTATTAAAATGAATCATTCTATTATCGTTAGTGCTTCGGACCCCAGTGGGTGACTCCCAGCACCCCCACATCCACGTGGGGAGCACCCCTACATTCACATGGAGACAGTGAGAGGAAGACAAAAAATAAAAAATAAAAAATAAAAAATTCAATCAATCAAAAATCAGTGAGAGTGGTAGGGTTCATCCCAACTGGGAGTCTAAGACATTTTTCTTCTATTATATATCTCCACAAGAGATATATCATATATAAGTTATGATTTGGTGGGATTGATATCATAAATTTTCATAACTAAATTATTTATATTCATAACTAAAATGACCACTAATATAACTAATCAACACATCTTAATCATAACAAACAAAAAAAAAAGAAAAAAGAATAGTTACAATGAGTCATAAATCAGAATGAGTTATAACTAATCATTACTTGATACATAATCAAATACATCTTTAGTCAGAACTAAAATAACAACTAAAAGAAGTTATAATTAAATACTACAAAGATAATAATTATAACATATGATAGACATTTTTTTTGCGATGTGTTTTATAAAATTTTTCTACTAAAGTATATCATTTTTATCTCAATTTATCTTCTTGTTTAATTTTCAGTCCACCTAAAATAGTTACTTTCCAATATTTGTATAAAATTTAATCTCAAATCCGTTAATTTAAAATTTATATTTACCCAAATAGACTCTTAATATTTAAGTTTAATAATATCTTATTGTTATTTATTATAAAGAAAAAAAAATTAATATTATCATTAATTTATATTCCCACCTCACTGAATCCCTACCACTACTGATCAGGATCCCAATAATAGGGTAAACGATGGTGCTAGAGACACTAATTTAGTAGTTTTAAACCCACCACTAATGAGGTTGTAAAAAAAAAACAAAAAATAAAAATAAAATAGACACAATACAAACTGTAACAGTGGTAAGACCCACTCCCACATCACTAATAATAGCTCTAATTAAAACTCTCACTTATTTTCTTAGGGTAAATGAATCGCACATGTTTGGACAAAAATATTGTCATGTCAAGCGACAACCATATTTTGAAGAGTAATATTTGAAACATTGATGAGGACCACAACAATAATATAGATGAATAGCACATGTTTTGACCAAAATATTATCATGTCAAGCAACTGTTGGAAAGTTTGAAGCGGGACCCAGGTAATATTTTGGGTCCAAATTAAAGCAAGACCCATACGCTATTTGAGATGGGCGTGATTGGTGACGTATTCTTTGTCATGTGTGGAATGATGGTTTGAAAACGGTTTAGCAAAAACATTTTTAAATGAATTAGAAGGTGATGTCATTTTTAAATTTGTAAAAATAAAAATTAAAGAGACAAAGTAGATTTGCTTATTAAATGACTTGTTTCACGTTAAAACAAAAAATTAATTATTTTTTTTTATTTTTTTACACGTCATTTTATAAAAAATAAAAAAATTAATTAAAATAATCACTTTTCAAAACAAGCCTGAATTTCTAATTTACATAAAATCAAAATAACTTTTGCTGGAAAGGTTATCTCAAAGATGCAGTGCTCAAGAAAGGTAGAGGCTTTGATGATGGAGTCCTTGGCAGTGGATATGATGGACATTTCTTTTTGAGATGGGAGAGTGATTGGGGGAGTTGATTTCTGACCACACAATCAGACAGAGAATTTAGCTAGAGAGCACCGATAGAATAGATTATGCCCGAACAATCTATCACAAAAAGATAAGAATCTAGCGATGGTTTATTCATCCGGGAGCACTCCGACGCTCAGTCAGTAATCCAATATCTCTCAAAGATATCAAATTGTGGTTAACTCACAAGAAAGAACTTACTGCTCACAATAAATTACACATACCTCAGACTCACGAGGGTGCACTGCTTTTATAGCCAGCACTGATCTGATTTCTTTAGAAGCCTCACTTTAGTGGACTCAGACTCAATGCCCACCCTGGACTCTTAACTAGATAGAGATAAACTCCCTAAGAACTTTATCTTTATTCAGACTGAGATCCTCCCCTGTTCTAGGATTCTTGTCCCTTATCTGTTCATCTCGGATTCCGACATCTCAGCAGATAACCTTGGCCTAGCCGAGATCACCTCGGCATCAGGACCAGGCCGCGTGGCACCTCGGCTGACACTTCGGTGTCACCTTGGCCACGTGCTGTTATTCACAAAATATGTCCCTACAACTGCCTCCTAGGTTCTATTACATATGCAATCTGAGGTGATGGAACCTACATCGCTTGTATGTCGGCTAAAATTCGTTCTTTCCTCCACGACCGAGATCATTACTCGTCGGTTTCAAGTACCTAGGACTCAACTGTCCATCTTCACCAATGACCAAGAACTAAGAGTCAATTTCTTTTAATATCTTAACAGAGATGGCTCCTTTTAGCCGAGGTTTTTGCTTTACTAACCAAGAACTCCAAGAGTTTTGACTGTGTATGAGCTGTTACGTACGGTTTTCTCAACCGTTTCTACCACACGTCCCTTTCTCATTGGTTCGTACTTGACATGTGCTATCAGGTGCATTGTTTTTGCACACGTCGCCTGACAAATACGTTGTCCAAAGCATTTTATTATGGTTTACCACCTTTTCGCGTTTTTGACAAAACTCTTCCTTCTCTCTTTGTCCTTTCACTTTTGCAATTCACAATTTTCCCTTGTCTCTCAAACTCACTCTCTCTCTCTCTCTCTCTCTACCATTTCCAAATCTTCTATTGTTGTGTTCACGAGCACTCTACAACTACAGTTTTCGTTACTATTGGCACACCACTCATCATTTGACTTTGATTGTTCAAATTGTCTGAGTCCGGCGTATCTCACTTCGGCTTCAATTGGTAAGTCCTTCGATTCCTTTTTATTTTAATTCTCCACTGTTGTTTTCTATTCTTGGCCATGCTCGCACGACTTCCTTTTGAATTTTGCTAAACATTTCACTTCACACCTGTTTTTGTGGAATCTGTATATGTATTGGTAGTTGTTCTCTGTTTCTATCTTTGCGCTTTAGTCATCATTTATTGTTTGTTGAATCTGTTTGACGTAACACAATCTGTTCTTAAATTTGAAAGTGTACGTATTGTAACAACCCGAAAATTTAAGTTGTCCTTTAAATTTTATTTTAGTATTATTTAATTATAAATGAGAAAAACCCTAAATGTTTAATTAAATATTTCGTAAGAGTAAAATAAAATATTAAATGTTATGGGTATATGAGATAAAGTGTAATTAAATTAGGGATTATATATTAACGGGGAAAAAAGGGGCATATAATTAATTTAAGATTTGGGCCAAAGTAGAATTAAACCTAAAGTTAAATATGTTAGATAAGTATGAATTAATGGTTTGGGACACGTAGCCTTGTGGCTTGGTGCAAAGAATCACACGTGGCAACCTGGTGGCTTGGTGGCCACAACTATTTCTCTCTAAAATGGAGGATTTGTTGGGGTGAATGGAAAAAGAAGGAAAACAAACTAAGAAAGAGGAAGAAAATACTAGAAATCAAGAAGGTTTTTGATAGTGGAAAGAAAGAGTAAGGTATTAATCTTAAGGTGAGTTATATTATACTTTGAGTCACCATAATATATTTTATATATATTTTGAGTTACCATAATTTATTTTACGTAAATTGTGTTCTATATATTATATTAGCATTTTTAGTTATGTTATTTATTTATGAACCTTATTTGGTATATTAAGAAAAATCCATGGATATAACTGTTTATTAAAATGTATTTTGAGTAATTATTTTATAAGTACCACCATGGAGGTCCAATGCCTTAGGGGACTTAAATAACCATTGACTCTCTGATTAGTCACTTTGTGACCCTCTGTCTGTCTTGGATCCACTAACACTTTGATTTTTGGTGTGGAGCAAAGTGTTGTACAGAGCTAAGTACTACACTAATGTGGGAGCCACCTCTAGAGTTCGTAGGAGCCACCTCTAGAGTCCATACATCTATTCTGTTCTGTTCTGCACCGTGGTTATAGTTATTTACGTAATTTCTGTATTATATGTCAAATGATTTCCGTACTATATATATTCTGTACTTTAATATCAAGTTCTGTTTAGCCCCATAATTATCCATGGCAAATTTTATGCCCTTATACTCTTAGTATAATATTTCTCACTTTACCATGTGCTTATAGTTGTTTACCACTTTTAGGTGACATATCAGGGCTGACGCGTGGGGCAGGCACAAAGCACTTGTTAGACATAGTTCAGCTATGACAATTTAATTAAATAGAAGCTCCAATGATTATTTTGGTATCCTCATTTAAATATTATTTCCGCTCGCATTTATTTATTTGTTCAAGAATTGACTAGAGGTAACTTCAGTTACTGGCCATCACGATGTTGTGACACATATTGCTTCTAGTTTTTGCACACTGCCTTGCACACACCCACTCATTGTTCTGCAAATTTATGATTTTCCTAATTCTTGAATCTTGGTTACTTTCTTGATTTCTGAATCATACTCTTTTTTTTTTATTTTCTTGTTGTATTTCTAGATTTTTCCCTCAATTCCTGTTTCTATAGTTTATAGGATTGTGATTTGCTTTAGAACCTTGTTCTTTAGGAAAATCGAAACGAATCCCTCTTAGATCTTCAAAAACCCTTGCACCAGTGCCTGTTTAGGTTTTAGCCAAGGTATTCAAACCTATATCCATCACTCTATTGCCCAACCCCTTCTTGCCAAGATAATGGGTATGTTCAGGTGGAGGGTAGACACCCCAGAAAAACTTGAGTACTTTAGGAGAGAGTTTTCTATCCCAACCGATGTCCAGATTAGGTTAGCTGGGGAGGAGGAGTCTATCATGCTAGTTGGAGATTCCATGCTCTTCCTAGTGGTTCCCTTCTTTGAATTCGAACATCGATTTCCCCTAGACACTCTCTTTCGTAAAATCCTTCACTATTACAAACTCAACCCCATGCAACTTGCCATAAACTCATATAGGGTTATCAATGGCATAATCGAACTAGCACACCGAGAAAATTCTAGGATCACTTTAGCCGACATCTAATTTTGCTATATCATATGTGGCTTTAAGTCTGAAAAAGGCTATATATATTACCTCAAGCCTAGGTCCACCGCCTACAAACTAATAGCTGACCTCCTAGACTCTAACAAGGGTGATAGAGATGATTACTTCATCGTCTCAAGCAACTAGGAATTTGCGCCTGACGACGATCTTCATCTCTATCCTCTGTGTCGATCGGTGTTTAAAGAGGGTGATGGTAAGAACTGAGTCATCCTTTTAATCTATTTCGGCTAGGACTTGACATTATATATTTGTTTTTTGAATATTTTTCTTCTCATTTCTTTTTGTAGCTCTTCCCCAACCAGTAAAGGATTTCCGACAAACCTTCTTCTCAACCCCGATCTAAAAAGGTTTTTAGGTTTGGATATTAACAAACACAAAGCCTCTTTGCTGCTTAATTATATCTCGACCTAGAAGTCTACGTTACTGGATGCTCCATACCGAAGCAAGACTTCCCCATCAACAACAACTCCAATAGTTGCTTCAACGCCAAGGCTAGACCAGGCCTCTTCATTAAACCCAGTAGAGCAACCCTCTACTTCTGCTCCAGCTTAATTAATCCCACCATCTCAGCGCTGAAGCCGATGTCGAGCTCTACCAAACGTATTAGCAGGCAAAATTCGTAGCCGCAAACGAAAAGATTCTGAGGCATCGGCCTACGATCCAGCCAATCCTCCAATCGCCCTTCCTGCCATTCATTTCGGTACCAAAGTTACCTTTGCTGCAATAGCCGACGATATGGAACGAAAAACTGTTGTGGAAGACCTTCTGGCCGACTTGCTAGGAGTGGTAACTATTATTTCTTCTCCATCAGAGTCCTAGCCTAAGCCTAAGGCAAAAAGAGTTAAACGCGCCAAGGCAAATGCCTTAACTACCCAAGTGGATACCGAAGATACTGTGTCGATCTCAAAACTAGCCGAGATTGAGAAGAATTCTTCTACAACTGAGAAGAGGCCTGCCAAGTCCAAGCCATTTGATACCACTCGGTCGAAAAAGTCAAGGTCCAAAGCCGCAGCGAGCCCCAGTGCCTTTAAAGTTGACGATCCATGGGCCCCTGCCATCATGATTGGTGATAAACCAATGAAGGCTGGTGACAGTGCTATTGACAGCATTGAGGTCAACACCGCTCTCTCCACAGTCGTGCTCTTTCCAACTGATCTCAATCTCATGGCCAAGATCAACGAATATGAAAATTTCGCATTGATAATGCAACATTCAGTTCTTGTAAGTACCCGACACTTGTGTCGTTATTTACTTTGCAAACGTTCAACACTTTGAATTTTTTACTGATTTGCTTGTTTCTTTGTAAGCCATCCACTATGCCAATTCTTTTGCCATGAAAGCCGAGGCTTTCAAAGAAGAGTTGGCAAGGAAGTTGTTGCCTTCCTTTTCTCACTAAACAACATTAAGGCCAAGATCAAAGTCTTACTAGATTAGGCCAAGGCGGCCAAACAAGGCCAAGACCACACTGAGGAAAAAACTGAGGCGGCTGAGGCTATAGCTGAAGTACTGAGGCCAAAACTGCCGAGGTTAAGGCGGAGCTCCAAGAAGTTCTGGCTACGAAAGAGGCCAAGCTTAAGGTGATCGACGAAAAAGCATTCTCAAAAGGACAGGCCACCATCCGTGATGCATACAAGGAACAAGTCAACCAAGCTTGTAACCGAGGCTTTTACCTCGGCTGGACTGCAGTTCTCAACAAATTATTTATCCCTATGGACTTCGACCTCCGAGATATTAGCAAACTTCAAGTGCTTTTCCCTCTGCCTCCAAAAAGATCGGGCGACGACAACAATGAAGAGGAGATTGAGTTTGACGACGCCGAAGAAGAGGAAAAGGTTGCTAAGGGAGCCAAGTCCTCGACATTGAATGATCAAGTCCTAGACTTGACTCATGATGAGGAAGAAGACTTGGTTTCCAAGGGTGCCTTTCCCAAACTAACGACTTCTGAGGCCGAGGTTCGTGCAGTCGAGAAAAGCTTGGACTAGACCCTTTTGGAAATTGATGCTGAGATAGCAACGGAGAAAGAAGCCACATTGCCAATCGAGGCCGACACAACGCCAACAGCCGAGGTTGAGCAATCTGAAAACGATGCCCACAATTCCAACACTTAGGAATTTTTTCTTTGAACTCTACTTTTGGATAGTTTGTAATTTTTTTGTAACTTTTGGATGAGTAATCTTTTTTGTCAGGCTGAAGTGCCTTTTTATTTCTAAACAAGTTTTTCTTGAATGCATGCTTGCCTTCTTTTTTCTTTCCTAAGTATTGAATGCTTTGCTTCGTGTATGCTTACTGCTTTCCTTTTATGCCTTTCATGCTTTCATAATTAAAATATTTTTTTCATTTCTTCAAAGTACACCATGATTTGTGCAATCACTTCGAGGTAAGGTATCTCATGTATAAACCTTGACTGCTTGTCTCGGCCAACAATTGGCATATCTCGGCTAACTTTAACTTGTAATTTGTTTTGAAATTTCAACAAGTGTCAAGTCCATTCTAACTTGTAAATTTTTCTAATTCCAAAAATTTCAACAAGTCCCAAGCTTATTCAATAAGTCCCAAGCTTTCAATTCTATTTATCATTCCTGCTCCCTGCCCCCTGCCCCCTAATGTGAACCTAAGTTCCACTTAAGTTCACATTATGTGCTTATGGTCTTTCGTCGAAGTCAGATTCAAACAAAGACTAACTGAGGTGTTCAACCTTGGTTTCTCTGTTAACCTAACTAGAATTAACTTAGTTCCATTCTGAGTTTAACTCTGCCGATATAGTAAGTCTAGGTTAATTCAATTTAGTTCAACTCTATTATATACAAGTATAATTCAACTTTGCTATATAATAAGTCTAAGTTATTTGTCATGTTTCATTCAGAAACATCACTAACTTAGTTCAACTCTATTATATGCAAGTATAATTCAACTTTGCTATATAATAAGTCTAAGTTATTTGTCATGTTTCATTCAGAAACATCGCCAACTTAGTTCAACTCTATTATATGCAAGTACAATTCAACTCTGCCATATAATAAGCCTAAGTTGTTCGTCATGTTTCATTCAGAAACATCACCAACTTAGTTCAACTCTATTATATGCAAGTATAATTCAAATCTGTCATATAATAAGTCTAAGTTATTTATCATACTTCATTCGGAAACATCGCCATAGGATTGGTCAGTTCTATCACACAAATTTCAAAATCAAACTAAAATTTTATTATTACTTTGGCTAATGAATTTATAACATAGACTTCGAAAAAACTAATGATAAAAAAACTTTAAGTTGCAAGTGTTTCAGGGTCTTGGTAACTCTTTGCTATCAGTGTCTTCAAGCCAATATGCCCCATTGCCGGCAACCGGGATGATTCGATAAGTCCCTCTCCCAATTTGGGCCAAGTTTCCCCTCCCTAAGATCCTTCTTGTTGCCGACGACTTTTCTCAAGACGAGGTTCCCAACTTTGAACTCTTATGGGTTGACCTTCTTGTTGTAAGCATTGGCAAGTTGTTACTGGTATGCCCCTAGCCGAATTTCTGTTCTCTCTATTTTCTCCTCTAATAGGTTTAGATCTTGGGCCAGGGTTGCCTCATTAGTCCCATTCTCGACTCCCTGGGTTCCGATCTCAAGGATGCCGACTTCTAATGGGATAACTGCTTCAGTGCCATAAGCCATGGCAAAAGGAGACTCCCCAGTTGATCTTCTCGGCGTAGTTTGATATGCCCAAAGTACATTGGGCAACTCTTCCACCCACTTCCCTTTTGCTACTTCCAGCCTCTTCTTAATCCTATCCAAAATAGTCTTATTGGATGTTTTCGCTTGACCATTGCTCTAAGGGAAACTTGGAATGGAGTAGTAGTTCTTGATTTTGTACTTTGCATAGAAGATTTTGATTAGCTTACTGTCAAACTGTGTACCATTGTCTGCTATTATTGCCCTTGGGATTCCAAACCTGGTGATGAGGTTCTTCCATATGAAGTTCTTCACATCAATATCTCGAATTTTCGCAAGAGGTTCAGCTTCTACCCACTTCATGAAGTAATTAGTTGCTACTAGCAAAAACTTCATTTGCTCTGTTGCTTGGGAAAATTGTCCAACAAGATCCATGCCCCACTAGGCGAATGGCCAAGAGCTAGATATTGGGATCAAATTTGGTGCAGGCTGATGTATCCAAGGTGTAAACCTTTGACACTTCTCGCACTTTCTAACGTAGGCTTTAGCATCCTTTTGCATGTAGGGCCACCAATACCCCTAAGTAATGGCCCTATGAGCAAGTGATCTGCCCCTAGCATGGCTTTCATATATCCCTTCGTGTATTTCATACAAGACGTCTTCAACTTGGGAGGGATGCACATATCTCAAAACGGGACCAATGAAGGATCTCCTGTAGAGATGGCCATCTGCTGTTAGGCTGAACCTGGCTGACTTCAATCTGGTCTTATGTGCCTCTTTTCGGTCGTCTAGCAGCTTGCCATCCCTAAGGAACATCACTATTGTGTCCATCCAACTTGGACCAATCTCCACACACATTGCTTCGTACTCTATGATCAATGGTTCCACACTTGGTCTTGACAAATAATCAACCATTATTGTCCTTGCCTCTCCTGATTTCATTACACTAGCCAGGTTAGCCAAGGCATCGGCATGATTGTTATTATCTCAGCTAACCTAGAACAATGCTAGCAATCCTAGAACAATGCTAGCAGTTTAATAACTTCTTTGACATAGGCTATCATTCTTTCATCTCAAGCTGCATACTCGCCTGTTGCCTGATTCACAATAAGTTGGGAGTCACAGAAGACTACCACCTCATCGCCTTCCATTGCTGCTGTTAACTTCAACCCTGTGATTAGTGCCTCATACTCTGCTTTATTGTTTGAGGCCTTGAACCCCAAACGAATAAACTGCTCTAACATTCGCCCATCTGGCAATATTAACACTACTCCCGCTCTCGCTCCTTGATGGTTTGAACTTCCATCAACAAATGGGCGGAAGGATTCCTCGATGTAAATGTTGCAGGGCTTTGGTTTCTCTTTTTTCTTCTGTTTTGCTTGAGTGGGGTTCTTTCGCCCCATGTGGGTTTCTTCTTGCTTTCCTGGGCACCCTAAGCCATGGCTCACCAGAGTCCAATGTGGGAGGGTACCAGGTGTCTTGACCACAAAGTCGACCAAAACCTGGCCATTATTTGTTGTTCTGGGCCTAAATTCCAGGTCATATTGGCACAACACTACTGCCCATTTGGCTACCCTGCCTGTCAGATCTCCTTGCTACAGTAGGGACTTCAAAGGATGTTCAGTCAGTATCACAATCTTGTGGGCTTGGAAATAATGATTCAGTTTCTTCAAAGCCATTACCAGGGCTAGTGTCAATTTTTTCAAGAGTAAGTACCTGGTCTATGCGCTTGCTAGGGTTTTACTCACATAGTATATTGCCCTTTGTTCTGCCTTATCTTCTCTGATTACCACTGTACTCACTGCATGCTCCGAACTGCCAAGTATAAGAATAGTTCCTCTCTAGGTAATGGATTTAACAGAACTGGAGCTGTTGTCAAGTACTTTTTTAAGTCGGCCAAGGTGACTTCGCACTCCTCTGTCCACAAAAAATCTGTGGCCTTCTTTAACAAACTAAAAAATAGTTTATATTTATTAGAACTTCGGCTGATAAACCTGTTCAGGGCTGCAGCTCTTCCAGTCAACATCTGTATTTGTTTTGCAGATGTCGGGATTTTTAAGTCAATGATAGCCTTAATTTGATCTGAGCTTGCTTCAATGCCCCTTCTGGTGACCAAATATCCCAGACACCTACCAGACTCGACTCCAAATGCGTATTTCGACGCATTGAGTCTGAGCCGATATATTCTCAAGATATCAAAAACTGCTTTCAAGTCAGTCAGATAATTCCGAAGTTCTTTGGTCTTCACGACCATGTCATCAATGTACATTTCTACTATCTTGCCAATAAGATGTCTAAACATCTTGGTTACTAACCTTTGGTAGGTTACTCCTGCATTTTTTAACCTGAAAGGCATCACTCTATAGCAGTATAGCCCTTTTGGGGTGATAAATGTAGTCTTCTTTTCATCAAGGGGATACATTGTTATCTAGTGGTATACCCAGTAAGCATCCAAGAAGCTCCTCATTCCATGCCCTGAAGTGGCATCTACTAACTGATCAATCTTAGGCAGTGAAAAACTGTCATTGGGGCAAGCCTTATTCAGGCTGGTGAAATCAACACAAACCTTTCACTTGCTGTTCTTCTTTTCACTACCACAGTATTGGACAGCCAAGTAGGGTAGTTCACCTCACGAATGGCTTTGGCTTCCAGCAGTTTGTTCACTTCCTCCTCAACTACCTCAACATGCATCAACGTCAACCTCCTCGTTCGCTGGATAACAGGTTTAACCATCCTGTCTACATTGAGCATATGGCATGTGACCTCAGGGTCAATGCCTGGCATCTCGTATGGCGTCCATGCAAATACTTCTATGTTGGCTAGTAAGAAAGTTTATAACTCCTTTTCCTTATCCTCAGCCAAGCCTGAGCCGAGAAGAAAGAAGCGTTCTGCATTTCCTTCTTGGACTAAAATTTTCTTCAAGGCTTTCTCACTCTTCTTGGCTGGCTCTTTGCTGACGTCATCCATGACCTCTATGTCATTGTCTTTAATTTTTACTATTTCTGCCTCTCGTATGTTGCAGGTAGATTCCATTGCTGCCATGAAGCTATTTTTTGCTTGCACCTGATCCCCTCTGACCTCCTCAATTCCATGCTCCGTTGGAAACCACAACAGCTGGTGCAATGTTAAGGGAACAACGCTCATTGGGTGCAACTATGGTCTTCCCAAGATAACATTGTAAGGGGAGGAGGTGTCAATTACTATGAACTCTGTGCTTACCTTCTTGGTGCCTGCTTGCACCTTTAAATTTATTACTCTTAGAGGCCATGTTGGCATTCCATTGAACCCGACCATTAGGTTGTCAGACTGCTCTAAATCATCTCGGTGGAGGTGGAGCTCCTTGTAACATCTGACATACATGATGTCACAAGAGTTTCCTTGGTCGATGAAAATGCGTCTTACCTGGCATTCTCCGATCTTGAGGGATATTGCTAGATTATCATTGTGTGGATGCTGTACCATGTCTAGGTCTGTCTCAATAAAGAACACCATTGGTCCCTAACATTCCTTTGTCCTAGGCCTTTTTTGCTGGACCTGATATACGTGCTGTAAAGGCCTTACCCTTTGAGTCTCTCCATGCACCTCATTTTTATTGACCATCGAGTGAATCACATTGATCACTCGAGGTCCATCTACTTGTTGTTGTGGTGGCGGTGGAGATGGTACTGCTGGTGCCTGGAGCAGCCTCGTTTGCTCTTCCCTCGCTTCCTCATCTACTAGGTCCCTCAAGTAACCCTGTTTCACCAGGTCTTCCAAATGTGTTTTTAGGGCTCTACACCCCTTAGTCAGATGCCTATCCTCATTGTGGTAGGCACAATGCTTCCCAAGACTTCTCCTTATAAATTCGCCAGGAATCTTATCTGGTGCTCTATAATATAATTGGTTCCTGATTCTCTCTAGAACTTTATAAACCGGGATCCGGAACATAGTGATGACTGTCTGTTGCCTGTTAAATCCAGTATTACCTCGGCTTCGCTTTGGCGAGCCGTTTCTCTTCTTGTGTTTCGGCGCCATTGTTTCTAGTGTATCTTCTTCTGCCCTAGCATATTTCTCGATCCTTGCCATGAGCTCCTCCATACTTTTTGGTAGAGTCTTTGTGAGCAACTTTCGAAGTGTGCAATCATCCTCCAGGCCGTTCTTAAAAGACACGACTGCCAGCTTCTGGTTACATCTCGATATTCGATTAAACACCTCATAATACCTTTTGGCATAAGCCCTGAGACTTTCACCCTCGCCAATTTTCAGAGCCATCAGGGAGTCTACCCTCAATGACTGTAACTTGTTTGTAACAAACTTGGCTATAAACATCTCAGCTAGGCCTTCCCAACTCTTCACAGTTCTTTTCGGCAACTTTTGAAACCAATCTGATGCAATTTCCCCAAAGGATTGCATAGCAACGGTTCATTCTCAGTATGCAGAGCCATTGAATTCAGGTATAAGCCGACGTGAAAGTTCGGATCTGACTTACCGTTATATATCTGGAAACTTGGCATATGGAACCTTTTTGGGGCCTCAAACCTATCCAACTCTATTGAGAATGGCATTCTCGACTTGATGGGGGATGTGACCTCGGCAGTTTGCCGCTTCCTCTGGAAGTAGTCCCTCAAATCCTCTTTAGTCCGAACAGGAGCTCAGCTGTCAACAGATTTCAACCTTTTTGGTGCGTTGCTCCTGGTGTCATTATGTGTCCTCTTGGACTTCTCTTCGTTCATCGTATTAGAGCAAAGTTCCTTCCCCTGAATATACCGATGTTTTTTGACATAAGTTCCCTTGGTACGTGGCGTCTTCTAAGACTCTCCTTTCACCGACTCTGCTCGCCCAGCATTCCATGAAGGCCGATGTGAGTGTTCTTTTACCTGTTATGCTGAGGATCTGCTGGGATTGCTTTCTGCTCCCTTTTTTTAGCGTAGTTCTTGGCCGCTGGAATCGGCGTGTCCTTCAATGGAAACGGTGGTTACATGACATTGCTCTGCATCATGAAGTTGACAACTGATTGTAGGTCTACCAATTTGTTTGTCATTCCATTCATCTCGCTGTCCCTTTTTAGGCATCTATCTTTCCATAGCTGGAGGTTGCTTTCGTTGTGACGCTCCTCTCAGCCTACTTTCCTCAGAGCGTCTTCCTCTTGGCCGACGTCTTTCTCCTCGGGATTTTGATCCCGTGGTCCTTAATTACGGTTTTCTTCTTCCATGTTAGGATCGGCATATTTACCACTCCCACTAGGGATGTCGTCCCCAATCTTTTCTTTTTGCCCGTCGTTGGCCATCTATTCTCCTTACGTTCCCACAGACGGTGCCAAGTTGTAGGTGTTGATTTCTGACTACACAACTAGACAGGGAACTCAGCTGGAGAGCAACGACAGAATAGATTAAACCCGAACAACTTGTCATAAAAAGATAAGAATCCGACGGTGGTTCGTCCACCCGGGGACACTCCGACACTCAAGTCAATAATCTAATATCTCTCAAATATAGTAAATTGTGATTAACTCACAAGAAAGAACTTACTGTTCACAATATATTATACATACTTCAGACCCACGTGGGTGTACTGTTTTTATAGTCAGCACTAACTTGATTTCATTAGAAGCCTCACTTTAGTGGACTAAGGCTCAATGCCTACCTTGGACTCTCAACTAGATAGGGATAAACTCCCTAAAAGTTTTATTTTTATCCAGACTGAGATCATTCCCTGTTCTAGGACTTTTATCCCTTATCCACTCATCTTGGATTCCGGCATCTCCACAGATAACCTCGGCCTAGGCGAGATCACCTCGGCATCAGGACCGGGCCACGTGGCACCTCGGCTGACACTTTAATGTCACCTTAACTATGTGTTGTCATTCACAAAATATGTTCCTACAGTGATTTATATATATGGAATATAATAAATGCACAGTTTTCAAACAATGTTTTTATTTACAGTTTGTGCATGGGGAGAAAGCGAGAGTATGAACTTTGTCTTAATTGATTATTGTGTGTAAAGTTCTTGGCTTGTCTTTGCTTGTTATTGTCCTCTTGGTTGTGAGTGAAAAAAAAATGCATGGGCTTCTTGTTGAGTTATTTTCCCATATTTATTTGAGTTATTTTCCCATTAACGTTTGAACTTTTTCCTTTCCCATTAAAGCATTTGAATAAGGACTTTTCTTAAGTGTGCAACCCTCAAGGTTGCACACCATGTGCCACTTACACAAAAAGTGTAAGTGGAAGGTGAAAACAAAAACAGGACTGCAAACAGAAAAAGCGTAAGTATAAGGCGTAAGTTGCACACCATAACAGGACCCTTTGAATAATTGTTTATAGTTAATTTTTGCTTCTGTTTGTGAAGTGTATTGGCTTTCTAACTTTTTAATTTTTTTGACTATTTTAACTTGGGCTAAAAAAACTTGATTTGAGAAAGGCTTTTTGACTTTTTGGCTTTTTTAAATTTTTTTGTGAGAGAAAAGTGTAATGATTATGGGTTAGATGTGATGTTTTGTTTTTTGTAACTAAAATAATCTATTTTGTCTTTTGTAACTAAAATAGCCACTTCAACCCTTCCTAATGTGTGCTTAGACTTCTTATTGACTCTTTTAGTATTTTATATTTTTAACATGTATATTTTTTTAAAATCAAATTAGCCAGAGACAAATCATAGATATCATGACAATTGCATCAAATTAAAAATTCAATTATAAAAAAAAATTGTAAATAATTCAATAAACAGAAGAGATACCTCAAACAAACACAACAAGAAAAGTTTATTTATTTTTATTTTGGCCACGCAATGGAGTGGAGACATAAAAGTGAGCGGAGAGAGTGAAATCTTGACTCTGTAATAAGATGCATAGCCTCTTGAACGAGAACACGCACACGCACGCACACCCAAAAAAAAAAAAAAAAAAAAAAAGGGTCGGAGCCAAAAGTCACTATCTTATTAGGGCTAGTTTGGTAATTATACTAGTATCTATATATATATATATATATTAGGGCTATTTTAATAATTATACTAGTATCTATATATATATATATTAGGGCTAGTTTGGCATGTACTAAATAAGTTAAAAAGTCAAAAAGTCACTATCTTATTTAAGTCACATCATCTTATTTAAATCACATCACCTCTCTAACACATCACATCAAATTACACCCAAACCCAACCCAAATTCACCAATAAGTCAAAAAGTACACTTTTTTTAGACATCCCAAACCAACCCTTAGTATTCTTATCATATATATATATTTTTTTAAAAATTACAATATTATTTCTTTTTGAAATTGCAATAATGTCCTTATTATAATTTTTTTTAATTACCAGAAATCTATTAAAATAGGTCATTCTATTATTAGAACCGGTACAGAGCTCGAATATAGGGGCTCGAATTTGGCTCGAAATTAGGGAGAAGAAGAAGGAGGAGGAGGAGGAGGAGGAGGAGGAGGAGGAGAAGGAGGAGAAGAAAGAGAAGAAGAACTGGACTGGAGGGGCCAACAAAATCGGGTGGAGGCGGAGGCGGAGGCGGAGGCGGCGGCAGGCGGAGGCAGAGGTGGAGGCGGGGTTGCGATGCCGACGAGCGACGAGCGACGAGCTGCGAGATCGGTCGACGAGTTGCGACGCCGACGAGCTGCGTTCTCTCTCTCGCCTCTGTGTTCTCTCTCTCACCTCTGTTCAACTCAACGAAGAAGAAGAAAGAAAAGAAAGAAACGGAAGAAAAGGAAAAAAAAGGAAAAAAAAAATCAAAATCCAAAACGACGTCGTTTTAGGTTTTGAGCCAAATTCGAGCCCTTAATTTCGGACCCTCAACCATTTTTCTTCTATTATATATCTCCAAAAGGGATGTTTCATATATAAATTATGACTTTGTGGTATTGATATCATAAATTTTCATAATCAAATTGTTTACATTCATAACTAAAATGATCACAATATAAATGTTTGAGATCAAAGATTATAATGAGTTATAACTAATATTAGAATGAGTCATAACTAACCATTACTTAATTCATAACCAAAGATCTCTGCAGTCGCAATCAAAATAACAACCATTAAAAGTTAAAACTATAAGTCATATCTAACATTATAATCTGTCATAACTAAATACCACAAATATTATAATTATGGCATATGATACACATTTTTTTTACGGTGTGTTTTATAGAATTTCTCTACTAAAATATATCATTTCTATCTCAACTTATCTTCTTTTTTAATTTTTTAGTCCACCTAAAATAGTTACTCTCCAATATTTGTATAAAATTTAATCTCAAATCCTTTAATTTAAAATTCACATTTATCCAAATTGACTCTTAATATTTAAGTGTAGTAATATCTCATTGTTGTTAATTATGAGGAAAAAAAAATCAATCAGTGTGTTTGGTTTCAGTTTTCTGAATTCAGTTTTCTAAAAATTGAGTTTTTTATTTTTCATATTGTTTTTAATTTTTAGTGCATATTTTTTAAATTTTAAGCAATTTTTTACTTTTTAGATGTACATTACTTAGATGTATCTAAATAGTAAAATATTTGTGAAAACATATTTTAAAAAATTAACAAATACGCAAAAATATACTGAATTTTTATTTTTTTTTGTATTTTTGATATTTAGTTTTTTTCACAAATATTATACTGTTTAAGTATATTTATGTTAGGTATATCTAAAATTAAAAAAAATAGCTTAAATTTTTTTAAAAATTCAGTGAAAAAAAAAATAATACAAAAAATAAAAAAATAAAATTTTTTGAAAAATGAATTTTAAAAACTAAAACCAAATAGAGTGAATGATATTTTGAAGTGTAATGTTTGAAACATTTGTTAATGTACCAATTCACACATTAATTAAAACACAAAACCTATATATAAGTTTCAGCACTTAACATGATCTTATTAATATTTATAATATTACTCTATTTTGAATGAATGAATCTAAATCAAATATTAATGATTCTTAATAATTTTTTAATTTTTTTTTATAAAAGATGCATAAAAAATTGAAAAGAAATGTCCAAAAAAATCTAAGGGTTGGTTTGAGAAGTGGGTTGGCTTTTTTACTTTTTGATTTTTTTGATTATTTTAGTCTGGGCTAAAAAACTTAGTTTGGGAAGAATTTTTTGACTTTTTGACTTTTTTTGTGAGAGAAGAATATAATGGTTATGGGTTGGATGTGATGTTTTGTTTGTTGTGACTAAAATAGCCTATTTTGTTTTTTGTGGCTATTTTAGCCACAAATCTTCTTTCCAAACGGACCCTTAAGTAAAATATTTAAAAAAAAAAAAAAAACTCTCCCTATTTTTATACATATCTATTTATAAAAAATTAGCTAAAACAATCTATTTACAACGACCATTTTAAGAATAATATTAGGGATTATGAAAAATATATCATGAAATGCTTTATGAAAATTTTTTATCCCTTAATTAGCGTATGATATTTTATTATATGTATAATTCAAAAATAAAAAAAATTTCACAATAATTTTCATGATATTTTTTTCATAATTCCTAATATTACTCCCACCTTAATGATCTCAAACATTTATTTGTGTAATTGCATCGTTGTTGCGCAGCGGATATACCGATCCGCCAAAACTGACCGAACCGAATTGATCCGTTGCATTTTGGACGGATGCGTGATGACGAGCGAACGGTTGCGGATTGATTTTCCCCAATCCGCCAATTTGGCGGACGGATGGCGGATTTGAGGTTCTTTTGGCCGCAACCGAACCGTCAAACCGCGAGCACTCTTAGTAATTTATAAGACTTTGTGCTTTCAATTTGTTTAAAATTTTGTTTGTGTTTTCAATTGAAAAAGAGTTCAAATATTCTGTTGAAAAAAAGTTTTCAACTTAAGTATATTTTTTGAATTAAAAAAAATAAACGTATTATTTATCTATATTTTTTGTTTTTTAAATCTAATTCTAAAAATAATAAATAGAAAATATGATATATGCTGGTTGGTTTTTGTTTTCAAAAACATATATAAATGTAACAATATAGAGACATACAATCTTTATTATTACTCTGTTCATAGTTTTGGTGGTTTGAATTGTTTTTATATTTTAAAAATCACAGATTGTAATACTTTATGTAGATGAGACATGCTGTGATTGTAATATGTAGATGAGGTATGCAGTGATTGTGATAATCTAAAGTTTCAAACTTTCTTTCTTTGAATGAGACATGCATTAATTGTAATACTTTTTTAAGTCATAGACTGTAATACTTAAGTTTTTTTTTTTTTTTTTTTTTGAGGAAGTACATAAGTTGAATTATATTGAAAATTTATAAAATTTCAAACCGCCAAACCGATTCGCATCCATCCGCCAAACCGTCAATCCGCTCAATCCTCATCCACTGGATTGATGGACCGATACAGATTGATTTTTTTTAATCCGTCAATCTAACAGACGGATAACAGATTAAAAGTTCTGTGACCGTAATCGATCCGCGCCCACCTCTAGCGCAGATATTTTGATAAGTTGGTAAGCCAACAAAGAAGTGTGTGATTGCAATTCATGCAGAGAGATGTGATTGCTATACATGCAGGACAGATAAGTCCTGAGCAGCTGTCATCTCTTTCAAATTGTATTTATTAAATGGGACCTATTAACCTGTCCTGTAAAGGACAGAAATGATCACCGATTTGAAATGTTTGTTAAAAATTAATTTTTTAATTTTTTATACATTCTTTTTTCTTAAAATATTAGGCCAAATTTTACCATCTTAAAAAAAATTTAAAAAGTTGAAAGGTTATTCATAAAAAAAAATATTAAAAAATTAATATATAAATATGAATACAAATCAAACATCCAGCCCAAATGATGATTGACGTGATGCTGTCAGTTGTTGACAGCATAAAAAAAAAAAATTATAGTAAAATATTACTAAGAGTTAGTTTGACATGTACTAAATAAGTCAAAAAGTCAAAAAATTATTATCTTATTTAAGTCACATCATCTTATTTAAATCATATCATCTCTCTAATACATCATATCAAATCCAACCCAAACCCAACTCAAACTCACCAATAAGTCAAAAAGTACACTTTTTTAGGACATCCCAAACCAACCCTAAATTATATGATAAAGTTGGGTCCGTGGAGGCTCACCACAGATCCCATTTTAATAATTTTAGTTGTTCAATATATAGAACTCATTTAGTACTATATGCTTGTTAAAAATCACTTTTATTGAATATTGCTAACTATATGATCAAATCAGCTTTGTATAAAAATGGATAGTGTTATTTAGGACAGTCAACAAGAAAAACTAACATGATCAGATAGCTTTCGATATCCAATCAATGTGAATTTTTACAAACATATAGTACTCGACGAGTTCTATACATTGAACAGTTTCGATTAGAAAAACAGGACCCGTGGTGGCCTCCACGGGCCAAACAATACCATCCAATCAAAGACCACAAACTATACAATATTTCCTCATCTACTCACCCAGCCGGTCCACTGTCAATTCGTACCATCTCTTTATCCTATTTTATCCTACACACTTATTAATATAATTTTTTAATACACATTTTTTTGATAAAAAGTCAAAAAATTAACCTAAACATCCATATTTTTTTCTTCAATTTTTTAGTCTAAAAAGACCAAAAGTGCATTTATTTAAAACACCTCAAACAACCCCTTAGTCTCTTATTTTATTTTTTATTATTCTAAAATATTAGTCCTTTTTCAAAACTTAAATATAAAAATAATATAAATTTTTTTTTTTGCCATTCTTTTAAATTCATTAACAATTTAAAAAGTATAATTATAACATTGATATTTTTTAAAAAATATATTATTAAAGGATAATTTTGAAAAATTAATATTTTAAAAGTATAATAATTATATTACAAAAAAAATTAGATTTTCTAAAAAAATTATTATTTTAGAACGGAGAGCGTATAAAAAATATGTGAGATAATATAATTTAAAATAAATTAAAAATTATTATTATTATTATTTTTTTTTCAAATGGCCCCACAATAACGACTCACATGTGGTTTTAAGAAATTTGACAACTCATATCCGAGATTTTTTAATTTTTATAAGGAAAATGTTTTTGTGATTAAATTGGAAGACTAACGCCTCTTAATTTTTATTTCGAATCGCTTTTTTTTTTTTTTGTCTTATATGGAAATTAAGGGCATTAGTGCCCCCAATTTAATGCCACAAATCAAAACCCTTTTTATAAACAACGAAACCCTTATTTTTTTTTTGGAGACTCTTACAATCTTCTTTAAATTTTCACCATTGATAGTGTGGGTTCTACATATATACTGACAATGAAATTAATTTCTTTGATTATTTAAAAAATTATTATAAAAAAGTAAACGTTATTACAAAAACTAAATAGAAAACTTATCCTACCATTTCTATTTCATCTAGTCAGCCTCCTTTAGAAACTATTTTGGTTGAACATAAAGGCACCATTGTTCATGCTTCTCCTTTTAAACTCCCTGGTGAAGAATCTGAAATTAAAAAAAGTCATTGAACAAAATAATTATACCAATCAATGTTTAAAAACTATTAGTAAACAACTTGATAAACTTGAAACTACTTTTGAGGATTACTCCACTAGTCATACTTCTACAAGTAAATCTTTAGATAAACCTCTCATTAATCTTATTAGTACTAGAAAGCGATTAAGCTTAACTACTCAAGATAATACTACCGTTGAAGCCATTGAAAAATTATTTAATAAAATGTCTACATCTACCATATGCAAAGGAATTACTGTCATAACACAACCACCTCCACCAGAATTTCCTAGTCATTCTGATACGTCTAGCGATAATGAAATCACTAAATTAACACAACAATTTCAACCTTCTCATCTTAATAGAATCACACGCCCTAAAGTTAATCCTACCACTCTTACCAAAAATTGGTACACTAAACATACATCTCCCGATCTCCAATTTGAAGAAACCAATATTAGCAATCAATTTTTCGTTTATGCTAAAAAATTATATGAATGGAATATAGATGGTCTTAGTGAACATCAAATTCTCAAAAAACTCAATAATTTATCCATGGTTACAAACAGTTACTTTACTAATTATCTTAATTATACTCAATCTGAAATTATTATTTTAATTATTATTGGATTTACTGGTATGCTCAAATCTTGGTAAGATAAATATCTCACTTTTAATCAACGAGAATCTATTCAACATGCTGTTCAAATGGATGATAATGGTTTTCCTATCTTTGACAAAGAAATAGGTTCTAGTATACCTGATGGTATTAATACTTTAATATATACCATAGCCAAACATTTTATAGGTACACCAACTAATGTTCATTCTCGTATCCATGATCAACTCAAGAACTTAACTTGCCCTATTCTAAGTGATTTTAGATGGTATAAAGATATTTTTACCTCTAGAGTAATGCTTCGAGATGATTGTACTAAATCATTTTGGAAAGAAGAATTTATTAATGAATTACCAAGTCTTTTTTCCCATAAAATTCGCGATGTTCTTAGTCAACCCATTGGTATTATAGAATATGATAACTTAACTTACGGTGATATAATTAGCACAATTCAAAAGGAATGCCTAAAAATGTGCATCGATCTGAAACTTAGTCAAAAGGCTGCTAAAGACAAACATAAAGCTAAATATGAATTAGGTAACTTCTGTGAACAATATGGCTTACCTCCCGTTGCACCTTCTCGAAATAAAAATAGTAAAAAGAAATCTTCTTATAAATACTCCACTAAATATAAAAAGAAATATTACCCTTCTAAATCAATTGATAAATATTATATTAAACCCAAAAAGAAAAATTATCATAAGAAATCTAATCCATCTCAAAAGTCAAAACCTAAACCGGATGTTACTTGTTATAATTGTGGAAAAAATGGTCATTATTCCAATAAATGCAAAGTAAAAGAAAACCTTAAAGCTAAACTTAACTAATTACAGATTACTGATGACAATCAACAACAACTACTTGACATATTTAAATTAGCCACTACAAATCAAACTCCTGTTCAATCTAGTCATTCATCCAGTAATACTTCTTCCTATTATTCTCCTACTGATAGTATTGACAATAAAATTGAATTAGGATGTAGTGATACTTGTTGTAAAATAGTTAATGTTCTTAGTAAATCTCAACGAGAAGAAACTGCTCTCATTGAATTAATTAGTAGATTAGAAAATCATGAATTAAAGATACAATATACTAATAAGTTGAAATCCTTATTGACCAATAAAGATAAGAAACCTAAACATGATAAACCAATCATTAGTTTAACTAAAATTTTAGACCGATTTAAAAAAGAAAAATATAAAGAAGTCACCTTACAAGATCTACAAAATGAAATTTATCATATTAAACTAACTATTCAAGAATTAAAAGCTAAAGACAAGACCTTATAAGAAGACATTCCTCTATTAAAAATCAACAAAAGTCTTAATGATTTCCAACAATCCAATAAATCATCCTCTGAATCAAAATCTGAATCTAGTTTTGAACTCGATCCAAACAAAGTCATCTTTGATAATAGAACTACTCCACACAATAGTGATTAAGATAGTAATTACCTTAATCTAATTAATCGAATTAATATTCAGAAATGGCATTTGAAAGTCAAATTAGTTATTAATGATTTTGAAATATAAGTCATCGCATTAATTGATACTGGTGCTGATTTAAATTGTATTTAAGAAGGATTAATTCCTACCAAATATTATCATAAGTCTACTGAACAATTAAGTTCTGTTAATGGAAGTCAAATGCATATCAAATATAAATCACCAAAGGTACATATTTATCAAAATAATGTTTGTTTTAAAACATCTTTTGTGTTGGTTCGAAACTTAACTGATAAAGTCATTTTAGGTACACCATTTATCTTTTTATTATATCCTTTTACTACTACCCCTAGAGGAATAACTACACAAGCTTGTGGTTACACTGTCACTTTTAAATTTCTATCTCCACTAGAGATCAAAGAATTAAATCAATTAAAAGAATGTTCAATTTCTCAATCTATTAATCGATTAACCAATCAACTCAAATTTGTCAAAGAAGAAGTAAATTACAAACGAATTGAATCTCAATTAATTAATCCCACTCTTATATCCAAAATTAATGGATTTAAAAACCAATTAGTAAATACCGTTTGTTCTACTTTACCTAGTGCTTTTTGGGATAGAAAAAAACATGTAGTAACACTCCTTTATATTAAAAATTTTAATAAAAAACAAATTCCTGCCAAGTCTCGACTTATTCAAATGAATCATGAATTAATGGAAATGTGCAAAAAAGAGATTAATGAATTATTAAAAAATAATATTATTAATAAAAGTAAGTCATCTTGGTCTTGTCCTGCTTTTTATATTAATAAAAATGTTGAACTTGAACGAGGTGTTCCCCGATTGATCATTAATTATAAATCATTAAACAAAGTTTTAGAATGGGCCAGATATCCAATCCATAATAAAAAAAAAGATTTAATTAAAAAACTTAGTCAAGCCGTCATTTTTAGTAAATTCGATCTAAAAAGTGGATTTTGGCAAATACACATTCATCCTAATGATCGTTATAAAACTGTCTTTACTATCCCTTTTAGTCATTACGAATAAAATGTCATGCCCTTTAGATTAAAATGCTCATAGTGAATTTCAAAATATTATGAATGAAGTTTTTAACCATTTTAGTCATTTTTCCATAGTCTACATAGATGATATCCTCATTTTCTCTAAGTCACTTGATGAACATTGGAAATGTCTTAATTCCTTTGTCTATATTATCAAATATAATGGTCTAGTCATTTCTGCTCCTAAGATTAAGCTTTTCCAAACTAAAGTTCGATTCTTAGGATGTGATATCCACCAAAGTATTATTCTTCTTATCAGTCGGTCTATTGAATTTGCTTCTAAGTTCCCTGACGAAATCTTAGACAAAACCCAGTTACAACGATTTTTAGGTTCCATAAATTACGTTGCTGAATTTTATAGGGACCTTAGGAAAACTTGTCAACCCCTCTTTGATCGGTTGAAAGCTAATCCTCCACTTTGGTCTTCTACACATACTGTTATTGTTCAACAAGTCAAAAAATATGTCAAGACTTTACCATGTCTTGGTATTTCTACTGAAAATTCTTTTAAAATTATTCAAACCGATGCCTCTAATGTTGATTACGGTGGTGTCCTCCTTTAGAAAATAACTCCTCAGTCATCTGAACAAATTGTTCGTTTCCATTCTGGTGTCTGGAACAAAGCACAAAAGAATTATAGTACTATTAAAAAAGAAATTTTATCTATTATTTTATGTATTAGTAAATTTCAAGATGATATTTTAAATCAAAATTTTTTTCTATGTGTTGATTGTAAAAATGCTAAATATATTTTTAAAAAAGATGTTCAAAATATTGTTAGTAAGCATATTTTTGCCCGTTGGCAATCTATTTTAAGTATTTTTGATTTTAATTTTGATATTGCCTATATATATACCTGGTAGTCAAAATTCTGTTCCTGATTTCCCTTACCCTAGAATTTTTACAGAGGGTATAGGGATGGCAACTTCTTTTATTTCCTACCATAAATTAAAAGTCACCTATTATAGAGAACTTGTTTACCAAATTGCTTACCATATTGCTTGCCTTAAGATAGCTTGCAAAACTACTTACCATGCACAATTCATACAATTTCATCAAATTACCAGTCGTCGCAATTTACTTGCTCATTATACTAATTGTCTTCATTACCATTTGAACAAATTAGATATCCTCAGTGGATGCTAAATTTTGTTCATTCTCTTATATATGTCTAGTCAAAAATCCCAAAAACCTCCCAGCAAGGCCATTGTTCCAGTGAGTCAACCTGTTGCTCTTCCTCTTGTTGATTGAGTCAATCGTTACCAAGTTCTTAGTAGTATTCCTAAACCTAGTTATATTTCTGCACTCGCTACAGACCTATTTGCTTCCTCTTTCTAGTCACTTACTCCTTATCCACCTCATCCAGTCAGAATAACCAGAACTGATTATGTAACGCCCCAACCTTTCACATGTCATCGATATTGTCCACTTTGGGCCACGCCCGCACGGATTTGTTTTCCCAGTGGGTCACCCATCCCAGAACTACTCCAGCCTAAGCACGCTTAACTGGGGAGTTCTAATAGGGATTTCACCACTCGGGAAAAGGCTTCGATGCTATATAAGGGTTTAGGTTTTTATTTTTATAGCCTAGGAACTCCCCCTCCATTCCCGATGTGGGACACCGGGGCCTTACAATCCACCTCCCTTAAGGCTACACGTCCCCGTGCAGTAGCTTACCAGCTCACAAGCCCGCCCACATGCACCAAGAGACGCCAGGGGCCCACACTCGATACTCCGGAGAGTCGGCTCTGATATCATTTGTAACGTCCCAACCCTTCACATGTCATCGATATTGTCCGCTTTGAGCCACACCCGTACGGATTTGTTCTTCCCAATGGGTCACCCATCCCAGAACTATTCCAGCCTAAGCACACTTAACTGGGGAGTTCTAATAGGGATTTCACCACTCGGGAAAAGGCCTCGATGCTATATAAGGGTCTAGGTTTTTACTTTTATGGTCCAGGAACTCCCCCTCCATTCCCGATGTGAGACACCGGGGCCTTACAGATTATGTTAAAACCCAGTCTGTTAATTTATTCTTCAAGGAACCTATTCACAAGAATATTCATAATGTTCTTGACCTAGTTAAATCATATTTCCCTCATGGATGGCATTTTGTTCCTCTCTATCCAGAGAAGTCAATTACTTTCTAGAAAGACATTCTTTTTCATCATCAATCAATCGTTATTAAACCTATTTATGATCGATCCTATACCAGTAAAATCATTTACCATTCATTATATATTCATAATATTGTTTCTCTTGATGAATGAGGTCTCCCTTTTCAACTTCGTGATTTACCCGGTCATACCATCAAATATAGTTATTATTATTATATGGATGCTTGGTTCAAAATCCTCTTACATCAAAATGAGTCATTTACTCACTCTTGGTTTTTCCAATTTGATCATAAATTCAAGTCAACAATTCCCACATGGTTCCTCAAATGGTGGTCTCAACATGGTGTCATATCTAAGATTATTCCATCTGTATTAATGGAACAAATTCACTATTTCTCTTTTGTCTATAAACTTAGGCCTCGTTGGGGAACAGGTTATTTTAGTAACTTTTTGGCTTTTTACGAAAAGATGTGCAGAAAAATAGAGAGGTGATGTGACTAGTTTTAGTTGGCTTTTTGGCTAAAATAGCCACTCTCCAAACGAGGCCTTAGTCAGCATGAAAGTCAATTTCCTTTATTACTCATTTTTATGTCCAAATACAAAGTCCCTTGGATTTTCAAATGGCAATATGCTATTTCCGAAAATATAGTCACCAGACTTCATTTATTCAAATGGTTACATTTAAATCTCATCGAATTATTGAACAAGTCCAAGAAGAATTTCTAGTCAATTCTCATGCTCCAACTCCAGCCATGGTCAAAGCTCAGTAGAACCCAACTGCTTCAGTCACACAACGCAACCCAATTCCACTAGTTAGACTTGGAAGCCCAACAACCAACTCTTCCAAGCCCAAGTCATCTAAATCCAAGTCAGCTCAGTTAAAGCCCAAAGCTAAGACCAAGTCATCCAGTTATGAATTGATCCAGATGGCCAAGCTATTGATAGCCCAAGCCAAATCACAGATTGAAGATGAAACCTCTGAAAAGTCTAGTTCCTTTAAGGCTTTAACCAATAATGATCCTTATGGACCCCAGTTTAAAGATGCTCAGGACCCATATACTTAAACAGTCAGCCATTGGATTCTATATATGTACAAATCAGCTTCAGTCACTACTCTTACTTTGAGAAAAGCTGCTGATATATATATTTGTAGACGTCCCCGAACGCATCCCGGGGGAAGGGGAGTGCGAATCTCCCCCCCTGTTCTGGTTCGATATTGGGTCATTACAGTTCGAAGGACTCAAATGTCACGGTTCTTAATCTTGAACCAAAGAGTCCAAATCCGGCAAATCGTTTTGAGAAAACAGATTTTTTGAAAGAAGTGCCAAACATGGACTGCTTTGCGGAATCTGAAGTCGCCACCTAAATATTTAAAAATGGGAAATTTAGGAAACCCTGACTCGGTGCCAAAAGGCCACGTGTCCGTCATCACCAAAATTGCCTCGGCTCGGGAACTTGGGTACGATTGGGGAAGGTCACTTCGTGAGCACCTCATTCGCCAAAAAAAAACAGCCTCTACTAACCATGATATCTGCTTTTGAAAACATTGCGAGTTCTTATTAGGTTATTAGCCTAGGTTACTATGTGATGCGACAAAGATACAAGTATAGATCGAAGTCGCCTGAATTGGAACAAAACACTTCATGTTTGTTTGTTTGGAAAATGGTTTGATGGTGCTACTCGCAGGTAGGCTAAGACGTGAATTTGCCACCCTCGGGTGGGCTTTTAGGAAAACATGATTTTGCCACTATCTAGTGGGCTTAAAACAAACGTTTGATGAATTGTCCCAATTCAGATAACTCAACCTCCACCCACAGGCATTCAAGGCAGTTATATCACATAAGCACATAGCCTCATGGTGAGCATGCTTTTCATGGCAACACTCACACGCATGCAAGGATGCTAAAGCATAAAACTCACCGAGTACTCCAAGCCAAAACAGAAAACCGATTAGAAATCATGCATGATCCTAAATATTCAGAAATGCCTAATGCAACACATGCAATAATGTAACTATAGCAGGCTCGGCTATTCTAAACATGGCATATGAAATGCTACAAATAACACGTATTCAACTTGGAATTGAAATACAAATGCAGTTTGTATGATGCTTGGCAGAGTCTGCAAAGCAGATGAATGATGCAAACATCTTTGTCATACGGTATGCTAATTGAAACATGCCCTATATCTAACCATCATAAGCGGGTAAATAAAAGGGAAGAAAAGGCGATGGGGTTGGAAGACATACATCACACTCACCCACACTTATTACAATTATGCCCTCAGCAGAGGGTCCGAATAAATAATAATACAAATCAATAAAAGAATATTACAATTCAAAATAAATACAAATTCCTAATTAATTTACAAATTAACTAAGAAGTCATGGCAAGAAGCGGGGCCCGATTTCTCGATTCGATGAATGATGCATGTTGAAATTTGTCTTGGCGCTGAAATCCACGACGATTAGCCTCTGTTTGCACTTTTTCTTGAAATGCGTGCCAAGTCCCGAAAAATTGCTGATTCTTCATTTTGCTGCAACAGAGAGCAGGAAAGGGGCATAGCAATGTATTTCACAAATATATGCATGCCTCGATCCTCGTGCCACCAATCACGAATCTCGATGCATGATGGCCGAGGAGTCGGATTGCACAACTCAATATAGGATGAATGCAGATGAATGCTACAACAAAACCTAACTCCATCATGGATAATCCGGAGTGTCGGTGACTTGGGAATTGAGACCCGTTCCGTCACTCGGAGTACGGAACATGCCTCGTTTCCCGTGCCCGGACTAACTCCTATCCCGAACACGATGCAATATGCATGATATGCATGAAATGCAACTAATATGTGATCCCAACATACACAATGTTATGAAAATGAGATGTCTCGAAATGCGTGCACGCGGGCACACAAACCGAGGGAATAACATACAAGCATGAAATGACATGGAAAATGATATATAATGCGACCAAAATGAGACGTCTCGAAATGCATGCCCACGGGCACGCAAACCAAGAAAATGGCATACGGAATGCAACAGAGCTAAAATGGCATACATAATGCAAAACGGGCTTACACTAACATGAGAGGGCCTCAGCCGCACTCACATAAGAGGCCGTCGGATGAAAAATGAGATGCCTCGAAATGCGTGCACACGGGCACGCAAACCGAGGCGATGACATATGGAATGAAATGGCATACACAATGCAAATTGGACTTACACTAACATGAGAAGGCCTCAGCCAGACTCACATAAGAGGCCGTCGGATAAAAGTGAGGTGCCTCGAAGTGCGCGCACACGGGCACGTAAACCGAGGCGATGGCATAAATGTATGAAATGACATGGAATGAGACGTGGCATATGGCATATGGAAAATGCAAATTTCAGCAGCCAAAATGATGCGCAAACAGCCCCCAAATTATAACAAAATTACACCCGATGCCCGAAATGCTATGCTAAGCACCCGAAATGGCCTACAGCTATGCCAAACATGCGCAATATGGACATGACATGTAAAGACAGATGCTAGGCAGCCCCTAAACTAGCATTTTTCTAGCACAAAGAATGGCCAAACAACAATCACAAGTATGGCAAAAAATAGCATGCAAAAATGGGGGAAAAGAGGGGAATAATGAAGCCAATGATATATACAATGCTCAAACTAAAAAAAATGGTTCTACAACATTAAAGAGGGACCAAAAATATGCACATTTTCAGTAGATGACATCCCCCAATTCAGTATGTAGATATGCTCAACATAGCATGCAAAATAAAGCCAATAAAGGCTATAACATGAGATACCAAAAGGATGCATCAAACAGTCTTGGACCCTTAACAAAATATGAAGATTAGGCCAAAATAAGACACTTTTCAGGCCTGATGATGGCCAAAAACAGAAGCTAAGAAAGCCTAACAAAGCATGCAATTTTACGGTAAATTGGAGGAATTGTGAAGCAAGTGTAAGATAGAGTTACCAAACATGGTTGAGCCCTTCTTCAATGTTGAATAGGGGCTCAAAAGAGGCCCAATCACAGTATATTGAATGCTCGAAAACAGATCACTCATGAGCTAAAAATAGCATGCAAGAGCAAGGATAAAACATGAATTCAAAGCAAGTGGCATGCAGAGCATGAAAACAAGGCTGAGCCCTTCTTCAATGTTGAAGAGGGGCTCAAAATAATCACAATATCAGTTCATGAGATGCTCCAAATCAGATCACAAATAGGCCAAATAAATCATGCAATTTTACGGTAAATATGGAGAATTACAAAGAAAGTGCATGATAGAGAGGCCAAACATGGTTGAGCCCTTCTACAATGTTGAAGAGGGGCTCAAAATAGGCCCACTCAAAGTTTATATCAGGCTCGAAAATGAATCACTCATAAGCTAAAGAAAGTATGCAAAATAATGGCTTTCCAAGAGGTATTGAAAGAAGATCATGATAGAGATGCCAAACAAGGTTGAGCCCTTCTACAATGTTGTAGAGGGGCTCAAAATAAGCACAAAAGCAGTAGGGGTCGGAGCCCAAAACTATAGGCAAATAAGGTAGAAAATTGAAGCAAAAATGTGCTAGAAAAAGGGAAATGAAGACTTACCCTTGAAGACAAGTCTTTTGATGCTTTTTGGCTTGAATTTGCTGGTCCTTAGCCTCTAAAAAACCTTCCTTTGCTGCTGAAATGGAAGTAGTGATGGTGAGGCCTGGTGTTGATGAAGGAATGAGCTAGAGACTTGAAGGTTTTTGAGATTTTTGGAGATGGAGATGGAATCAAATGGAGATGAAGTCTTGAGAAGAAATTTGCTAACCCTCACAAAGAAGAGGGTCAGCCCCTTAAATGGGCCAAAAAGGGGGTGTAAAAGGGGAGGGAAATGCACCCAAGCTTTCCCTCCCAAAATATCCCCCGGAGGAAAAGATATTTTGGAGACACAGCTGCCCAATTGTAAAGTGTTCAAAAGGAGAAAGCAGGCCGGCCATGCACTTTTCTTGAAGATGGCCGGCCGGCCACCCCAATGGTCGGCTAGCCACTCCCCATGGCCGGCCGGCCAGGGCTCAAAGATGAAAACAACAATTAATGGCCACCAATTTTGATGTCCTCGGGGGTGTAGAACAAGACCCCAAAGTTGGAATTTGGCAACTCAAAGCAGAGACACAACACTCAACTTGAAAGAGAGGCTCAAAAATGAAAATCAGAATTACTGGCCGGCCATAAAATTTTAGGGTCCTCCCAGGTCTCCTCATCACAAATATGTAGTTTTGGTTGGAAGAAAATGGCCCTAGGGTGCTCAACATTAGCCCGGAAGTGAGAAAAACGGGCGCTGGAGGAGCATAACTGGTTATCTGAGATAATTGCTGACCTCCCACCCTCCAGTGATCTTCCTGATGCTAAAACAGAGGTACCTGCCAAAATTGAACAAAAACTGATGCAAAATGAATGCTCGGGGCCCAAATCACGCAGTTCGGGGTCCCGAAAATAGGCTGTAGGCATCGAAAATGGTGTTCGGCCATGAAGTGGGTATCTGAGACCCCAGTGTTCCTCGAAAGGGAGTAAATGAGATGCACGCCAAAAATCGGAGAAATCGGAGATGGCTGGGCGGTCCCGAACCGAGGCACACGGCCTGACGGCTCCGAAAACCGGGAATCGGGCTCCAAAATGGGCAAAATGGCCTACGGGCACGAAATGTAGCCCATGGCCATTGAGAGATAGTCCACGGGACCACTCCCTCCCCTTAGAAAAGAAAACGGAGAAAACCGAGTCTGGTTCGCAAACCGAGACAAGGCACAGAAGAGGGTTCTAAGTCCGGAGCAGGCGCATACGCGACTCTGAGACTTCTGAACGAGCACAACATGCAACATCACCGAGCGCTCAATCGGTGACGTCTGAGTCTTAAGGTCGGTCAAAAATGGGGTGTCTACAATATTGATTCCCCATCAGTCAACTGTGCAGTCACGTTCCCTTATTATAAAAAAAACAAAAGAGTAAAAAAGTACTCAGTCACAGAAAGATGCTCTCTGCACCCACGTATCTCTTATTTTCAAGCTTTTCAAAAGTCACAAGTTTCACAGTAGTTTCCAACTTTTGAAATCACAAGCCTCACAGCTCCAGTCATGGGCCGAACAGTTCCAAGATTCACAAGCTCAACAGTTATCCACTTTGCCTATAAAAGAGGCTTCTCAGTCAAGGCCAAGGCAGAAGGAGAAAGAGTTCACAATTTTCTTTCGTAGTTTCTCTCAGTCTCTATAAAATTTTAAGTTTGTTTTAAAATTCAATTTCTAAGGATGCAAGTAGAAGCTGTATTTTTCAGTTACTTTCAGTAAATAATTCTGTATTTTCCGATTACTTCCAGTAACCAATTGTAAGTTAATTTAAACGATTGTGAGCTTAATTTACTTATATGTTCTTATTTAAAAGTATCTTATTTAGAAATATTTTACTTTTATTTAGTTTATTTAACCTGTATTAAATTGATCTAATCTAAATATAATGGTAAAAATAAAAATAAAAAATTATATTCATATATAAAAATTTATACAAAAGATATCATAAAAATATTGTGATAGTGATATTATTGTATATATAAATCATGTTTATGGGTGTTTATTTTAAAGTGAAAAATCACCATTAAACTATATCATTGTGTTTGAAAATTCTATATAAAATTTATGTTTGTATATCATCACTCAATAAGAATATGTTCAAGTAGAATTTATGTTGAAACAATCTTCTACATAAAAGAAATAAAGTGAAACCAAATCAAACAAATAAAATAAATTATTTACAGAATTTATTTTATCAAACCGAATAAATATTTAAAAGATCAAGTCGAGTGTGTAACACTCTATCCTTAAGACAGATTTGCCCAGCTTCGGTGCTTACGGATGAATGGCGTCTATCTCTCAAAATACAATGATTTACACAAATTGTAGTAGCATTCCTAACAATTTGTACAACAAACCAAACCTGTGCTCTATACTCTCAAAATTTTTTCCTAAAATAATTTGAAGAACATATCTATGCAAGAGAGCAAAAAGAAGGCAAGAAAATGAATTTTTCGAAATGCCTTGACTGCTGGAAATGGCCTGGTATTTATAGGGCTGAACATGTAAGAAATTCAAATCTAACAGGTACAATTTTGAATTGAACAAATGCAATTCAAATTTCAACAGATCTGTTGGAGTTGTTTGATCTGTCCGAACTGCTGGAACTATTTGAATCTGTCCAAATAGGTATGAAAGGAATGAACAGGTGTAGTTCAAAATTTGAACAGATAATTGCAGTAGTTTCAAATCTGTTTGAACAAAAACTGAATCTGTTTGGTGTTGGCATCATTGAATCTGTAGTTTTATAACTGTTCATTACTGTTGGGCATGGATTGAAGAAGGGACTGTTTGGACAGAAAACATTGGCGTAAAAAATTAAATTAATTTTGTTTAGAAATTCAAATAATTTTTCCGCAAGAATTTGAAAAAATTCAAATAAATTTTGTTCAAAAAATTAATATTAGAATTGACCCGACCCATAACCCACACCCGTGCCCAGCTCGGCTGGCCGGTCAGACGGACGGCAGTGACGCGTGCACATGTGGTGGTTGCAGCCAAGGTTCAATTTGTTCATAACTCCTCCCTTCTACAAACTTGGGGTGCCCCTTTGAGCCCAACCTAAGTGTTGCTACTTAGAACTTATCTAAACACATAAGTTCTCTTAAGTTTCCAATGTGGAATAACCATTTTAAGGAAACCCACATTTTACTTCTTGAATTATCCATTCCAGGAACCTGAAAACGACGTTAACTTCCCATTCACTCATAAATGGTTTTGACGAACCGTCTTCACCGTGTGACTTGCCATGCGGTAAGGAACGTCACCTCTTTGGACCCACCTCAAAAGATGTGTGGACTTCACTCACTTTTGGGCTCAAGTTGGCCCAAAATAAGCTTATAAAAACCATTATTTCTAACAATTCCCCACATGAATGGAATTTGACAGAAAGAAAATGCAACAATATGATCTAATTACAGAGAGTACAGGAATTGAAAATATTCTGCAAAGGATAAATAGCTTTTGGCTTTGAACCTTTCGTTGTAAGACACTATCAGATTTACTAACTAACTAGTGAACATGATGTCTTGAACAGTTCAACCGTTAGTGTAAACCAAGATAATATAACTCACACAATATATCACCAGACACAGTTTAGTTCTCACTATTGTGTTTATTTTGACCTTGAACAACCTGGTCTTTCATGAGTGCTCTAGAGATTTGTAGCCCTTCACAAATCTCATAGAACCGGCCCAGTTCACACTCACATAGGTGATTCTTATAAAGAGTATCTTACCATACTCCATTAGGTATTCTATATATAAGAATCATTAAAAGTATTACTTAACTTGAAACGCAGTAGACATCATTATTTCATCATAGAAATGGGTATGAGTTTGACTCCCCAGTGATCCTTCTAAGTCATACACAACTCAGTTGTCCTTTTGAACCTAAATCTTGGGATCTCCAGTCAACTAGATTGGGTTGCTGTTGTGGTAACTCTTATTTAATAAACTTAAGTCCCATCCCCTTCGATGAATTCTCAACTAACTCTCTTGCTAACTTTTTGGTTAGTGGATCTGCTATATTGTCTTTAGACTTCACATATTCAACGGAAATAATTCCATTAGAGAGTAGTTGTCTCACGGTGTTATGTCGACGATGAATGTGCCGTGACTTACTGTTATACATATGACTTTGTGCTCTACCAATTGCTGATTGACTATCACAATGTATGCATATAGCAGGAACCAGTTTTGGTCACATTGGAATATCTTCAAAGAAGTGGCAAAGTCATTCTGTCTCTTCCCCAGCTTTATCTAAAGTTATGAATTCTGATTCTATAGTAGACCTAACAATGCAAGTCTGTTTGGAAGATTTCCAAGATACAGCCGCCTCACAAAGAGTAAAGACATACCCACTGGTAGACTTTGAGTCTCTAGTATCCGATATCCAATTTGCATCATGGTATCCTTCAAGTACAGCTGGATATCTAGCATAATTAAGCCCAATGTTACGAGTAAATCGGAAATATCTTAGAACCCTCATAATTGCTTTCCAGTGTTCTACTCCTAAATTGCTCGTATATCTACTTAATTTACTTACTGCATAGGCTATATCTGGGCGAGTACAGTTCATCAAGTACATTAAACTTCCAATAATTTGGGCATACTCTAATTGAGAAATACTTTCTTGTACATTCTTAGAAAGAAACAAATTAACATACACAGGTGTTCTAGCAATATAGTCATCATCTTTGCTAAATTTGTCAAGTATTTTCTCAATGTAATGTGATTGTGACAAAGCATAACCTTCTGATGTTTTGGTAATTTTCATACTAAGTATTACATCAGCAATCCCCATGTCCTTCAGGTTAAAATGTTCATTCAACATTTTATTGGAAGTTTTAATCATGTCATTATTACTATCTATGATGAGCATATCATCCACATAAAGACATACTATAACATAACCTTTGTTTGTGTTTTTAATATAAACACATTTGTCATATTCATTAATTTTGAATACATTTGACATCATTGTTTTGTCAAATTTCTCATGCCATTGCTTTGGCGCTTGTTTTAAACCGTATAATGATTTAACCAATTTATACACTTTCTTTTCTTTTCTTAGAATAGAAAATCCTTCTGGTTGCTCCATGTAAATTTCTTCATCTAACTCACAATTTAAGAAAGCGGTTTTCACATCCATTTGATAAATTTCTAGATTGTACAACGATGCAATAGCAATTAGCATTCTAATAGATGTTATTCTAGTAATCGGTGAGTATGTGTCAAAGTAATCAAGACCTTCTTTTTGTCTAAAACCTTTGACCACAAGTGTTGCTTTGTATTTGTCAATTGATCCATCCGCTTTCATTTTTCTTTTGAAAATTCACTTGTACTCAAGAGGCTTACAACCTGATGGCAAATCCACTAATTCCCAAGTGTGATTTCACAGGATGGATTCAACTTTGCTGTTTACAGCTTCTTTCCATAAAGGAGTTTTAGGACTGGACATAGCTTCTTTAAAAGTGAACGGCTTATTTTCTAGTAAAAATGTTAGAAAATCTGGACCAAAAAACTTTGAGGTTCTAGCACATTTACTACGCCTAGGTTCCTCTTCTTCATTTTGATCTATCTCTTGCTCTTGTTCTTGATCTTGTTCTTGATCATAACTAGTAATAACATGAAAAGATCTTTTGTTAGTACTAGTCTCTTGTCCAATTTTATTTGGAAACACATGTTGAAAGAAAGACGCATTCCAAGATTCAATAATAGTATTTACATGCATTTTGAAATGTTCTGACTTATGAATCAAAAATCAATATGCACTACTATTCTTGGCATAACAAATGAAAATGCAATCAACGGTTTTAGGATTTATCTTAGTCTTTTTAGGACTAGGAATAGTCACTTTAGCCAAATACCCCCATATTTTTAAATATTTGTAGAATGGTACTCTTTCATGCCACATTTCATAAGGTGTTTGATTCACTTTATTCTGGAGTACTTTATTTAAAATATAATTAACATAAAGTATTGCACTCCCTCTCAAGTTTTGAGGTAATCCAGAACTTATTAACATGACATTCATCATTTCATTTAAAGTTCTATTTTTCCTTTTAGCTATTCCATTTTGCTGAGGTGAGTAAAAAGCGGTGGTTTGATGAATTATTCCATGTTCTTTACAAAACTCACCAAAAGGTGATTCATATTCACCACCTCTATCACTTCTAAGTTTTTTTAATTTTCTTACAAAGTAGATTTTCAACTTCATTATTGTATTGAATGAAAGTTTCCAAAGCTTTGTCATTGGTTCGAATTAAATAAACATAACTATGTCTAGTATAGTCATCTATAAAAGTGATAAAATATTTTTTTTCCACCTCTAGTTTGAATTGATTTAAAATCACAAATGTCACTATGAATTAATTCAAATGGTTCCGTATTGTTTCAATTGTATGGAAATGAGTTTTGGATAATTTTGTCTCGACACAAATTTCACATTTATGATTTAAATCAATGTCAAATTTAGGTAAACATTCCGTATTAATTAATCTACGCAAACACCTATAATTAACATGTCCAAGTCTACCATGCTATAAATTTGAAGACTCAAGTAAGTAAGAAAAATATGTATTTTTATTAATAACAGAGGGTACAACAGTCATTACATTCATTTTGAAAATGCCATCAAACATGTAACCTTTTCCCATTTTTGGTAAGTACAAATTTGTCACTTTCAAAAACTAGCCTAAACCCATTTTTATTCAACAAAGATCTGGAAACAAGGTTCTTGCGAATGTCCGGTACATGTAGCACATTGTTGAGAGTGAGTTCCTTTCCAGATGTCATCTTTAGCATAATCTTTCCTTGTCCTTCAACTTTGGAAGTTGAGGAGTTGCCCATAAAAAGTTGTTTACCGTTGTTTACTATAAAATAAGATGTCAACATCTTTTTGTCGGTATAGATGTGGCGAGTAGCACCAGTGTCCACTCGCCATTCTTTAGGATTTCTGACAAGGTTTACCTCGGAAACAACTATAGAAAGAATTATGTCATCTACACCATTGGAAATTTCATCCACTTCGGTCATATTGGCTTGAGTAGGCTTCTTGCTTGATCTTTCTTTGACTTTACGCTTGCTATGGCAATCTTTGGCTCGATGTCCCTCTTTGTCACAGATGTAATATTTGCCATTGAACTTGTACTTCTTAGTTTCCTTTCCTTTAGAGCCTTGTGCGGAACTTTCTCTAGAATACTTTCATTTCTTTGCTTTTGGAGCATGTTCCACCACATTTGCCTTAGACTCCATTGGATGCTTACCAGCCCACTTCTCAGACTTGCGGTTGTCCTTCTTAATCCTTATAGACACCCCATTTTTGACCGAACTTAAGACTCAGACGTCACCAACTGAGCGCTCGGTGATAGTGCATATTGTGCTCGTTCTGAGGTTTCAGAGTCTCGGCTGTGAGCCTTGCCTCCGGACTTCGAGGCTCTTTTGTGCTTTGCCTCGGTTTGCGAACCAGGTCCTGTTTTCTCTGTTTTCTCTTTCCGAAGGGAGGGAGAGGTCTTGTAGACCATCTCTCAGTGGCCGTAGGCTACGTTTCGTGGTCGTAGGCCACTATTCCCGTTTGGAGCCCAGTTTTCGATGTTCGGAGCCATCGGTCGTGCGCTTCGGTTCGGGACCGCTTAACTACCTCTGTTTGCTCCGATTTTTGACACACACCTTGTTTCCTCTCCTTAGAGGGACACTATGGCCTGGGAGACCACCTTTGTGGTCGTATGCCACCTCCGGTGCTTAATAGCCTGTTTTCGGGGCCCCCGGCCGTGCGTTTTGGCCCCCGAACCCTCGTTTTGCATCGGTTAGGGTTCATTTTTGGTATGGACCCTATTTTCATTACTAGGAAGGTGGTAGGATGGTGGGAGACCAGCAATTCTTTTGAAAACCATTTTCTTTCTCCTCCAGCCGATTTTTCTTGACAGAAAGTTGGTTTTTCTCACTTTTGGGCCATAATTTCTGGTTTTTCATACCACCATTGTGTTGTGCTCATCTGGAAGGCCACCAATATGAGTAGGCCGACCAGTATTTCTTCTTGACCCTTTTGAACCTTGCTAAAAAGCTAGTTTTCCTCTCTCTTGGGTCACATTTTCTGGTTTCCCACCATACAGTTGTGTTGCATTCAACTGGGCGGCCACCTTTCTGGGTAGGCCGACCAGCTTTCTTGTTTGAATCTTTTGACCCCTGGTCGGCCGACTGAGAGGTGGGTGACCACCTAAGCTAGTTGGCCGACTTTTCTTTTGCTTTTTGAGTCTTGACAAATTTGTAACTGTGAAGCACTTGACCTTTCCTCTGGGATTTTGAGCCTTTTGTTGGTCTTTTTAAGTTGGTTTTGACCCTTTTGCTTAGCTTCTTAGAGAAGCTTGACTCTTTTGTCAAGCTTCTTGAGGAAGCTTGACCCTTTTGGTCTAGCTTCCTCAAGAAGCTTGACCCTTTTGGTGAAGTTTTTTTGAGAAGCTTTGACCCTCTCTTAAGGCTTCTCCAAGAAGTCTTGGCTCTTTTCCTCTATAAAACCAACACTCCCCCTCCATTCGCAAGGGTTAGAAAAACCAGCCAAGGCATATACACTCCACCCTCCATATCTCTCTCATCCAAGCTTAAATACCCCATTGTTCTTGGCCATTACACCACACCTCATAGCCTACCACCTCCACCATCCATTCAATCATCTTGGAGCTGGTTTTCAGAGGTTGAAGACTCACCTTCTTGGTCCAAAACTTCCTGCATTGCTGTGCTACAAGGGCAAGTCCTCATTTTCCCTATTTTTGCATTATTTTGCTTCATAACTTAGCCCTATTTTCAGGCATTTCTGGGTTTTGTTATAAACTGAAAAGTGTTTTATTTTGAGCTCCTCTTGAAGTTTGATTAAGGACACTTTTCTGTTTGAGGTCATATACCTCCTTGTATGCTCTATCCCTCTTTGTAGGCTTAATTTGCTTCATATCTTAGCCCTACTTGTGAGCATTTTTGAGATTTTTCATAAACTGAAAAGAGTCTTATATTGAGCCCCTCTTGATGTTTGATTAAGGGCATTTTTTTGTTTGAGGTCATTTACTTCCTTGTATGCTTGTTTGCCTCTTGTTTTGAGTCTTGCATCTAGGCCTTTGTTGCATGCTTTGTTTGGCCTTCTAGCCACTGAAATCCAGTAGATTTTCAATGGCTAATACACTGTTTTGAGAACCAAAATCAGAGGGGGTGACCCCTTCTCTCCTTGTCTTGTTTGATTGGCCCTTTTGGCCTTCCAAATGGGCTCCATCTTGCATGCTTTGAAGTCTTGTTTCAGGCCCTATTATGTGAGTTTTGAGGTCTTCCTTAGCTCTGTCCGGAGCCCTTTTGGCCATATTTTGTGTCCCTCATGCATGTGTGGAGCAATCTCATTCAAGGCCTTTCAAAGGGACCTTTCATTGCATGCTTCATTGACCAATTTCAGGCCCCTTTTGGTGGGTTTTAGGACCCTCAGAACCTCTGTCCAGAGGTTGTTTTACCATCTTTCATGTCTATCTTATATGTGTAGAACAACCCTCTTATTGGCCTTTCAAAGGAGCTCATCATTCTTGCATACATCGACTGAGTTTCAGTGGTTATTTGGGCATATTTTGGCATGGCATACTTCTATTTTTGGCTAGTTTGGTGAGCCCTCATGTGCTTCATATACGTGTAGTATAAATCATGGTTCACTAGCTTTCTTTGCATGCTTTGTTGACCCTTGATTTTAGCACTTTTTGGCCATGCCTTAAACTAATATGGTGCTTATTTTGGACTTCCCTAGCTCTATTTTTGGGTCTCATGGTTGAATGATGTTTGTTTTGCATGCTTGTAGTTCAATACCCATACTTAACTTTGAATTTTGAGGCTCATTCCATACATATACTGAGGTGTGTTCATGTTTTGGGTCCATTATACATCATATTTCAAAGCTTGTTTGAATGCCATATTGCCATGTTTTGTACTCTTTAAATGTGTTTGAGAGTCGGACTTGTATGCCTTGTTTTCGGACCACTGAATGAGCTCCATTTCGTTGCATTCCGAGCCATCATTTTAGGCCATTTCCCCACTGTTTCAGACCTACCTAGGGTCTGTTTTAAGGTTGGTTTTGCCCTTTGTGCATTGCTTTGGGTACCTCTAGTGTAACGCACTTCACTAGTTTCGGTACCCGGGCCCCCTAGCTTGCATTGTGTGCCATATTTGCATGTTTCGGGACCACATTTTATGCCATTTCAGAGCTGTATCATGCGCCATCCTATGCCATATTTCATTCCTTGCCATGCCTTGTTAGAGTTGCATGTTGTGCCTTAGGATCGGTCTATTGCATTCGTGCATGTTTGCATGTGTTTCGGTTGTCTCATTTCCACCAATGGCCCCTGATGTAAGTGTGGCTAAGATCCACTCATGTTGGTGTAAGTCCATCGTGCATTGTGTATGCCATTTCGATCCATAGCATTGTGTATGCTAGGTTGCATGTCAAAGCATTGTGTATGCCATGTTACATCGAGCATTATGTATGCCATTTCATAGCATTGCGTATGCTAGGTTGTATGTTAGTCGCATTGTGTATGCCATCTCATTTGCATTGTGTTTGGGATAGGAGTTAGCTCAAGCATGGGAAACGAGGGACGTTTTGTACTCCGAGTGACGGAACGTGTCTCAATTCCCGGTCGCTGGCACTCCGGATTACCCATGATGGAGTTTAGGTCTTATTGTGTTTTCATGTGCATTCATTTCACATCGAGTCGTGCAATTCGACTCCTCGGCCATCATGCATCGAGATTCGTGATTGGTGGCACGAGGATCGAGGTGTGCATACATATGTGAAAATACTTTGCCATGCCCCTTTGTTGCTCTCTGTTGTAGTAAATCAGAAATCAACAGCCTTCTAGAACCTTGCACAGTATTCCAGGATTAATTGCAAACAGAGGTGAATCGGGGCATCGCAATGGATTTCCGCGCCAAGCAACTCAAGCATGCATCTTTAATCATTTGGAACAGAGCTGAGGCGGTCCATGAATTTGCATGCTAGTTTATTTGCTTTCCTAGTTAATTTGTTAATTAATTAGGGTTTTGTAATATTTAATTATTTATTCGGACTGTATTATTTATTCGGACCCTCCGAGCGAGGGCACAATTGTAATAAGTGTGCGTGTATGTGATGTATGTCTTCCAACCCCATGTCTTTCTCCCTTTTATTTACCAGCTTATGATGGTTAGTTTAGGGCATGTTTCAATTAGCATACTTATACTTGCATTTTTTCATTCATTCATCTGTCTTGCATGCACCGGGCTCGGCGCATCATACTAACTGCATTGTATTTCAATTCCGAGTTGAATACGTGTTAGCTGTAGCATCATCATATGCCATCTTAGAATAGCCGAGCTTATTTTTAGTTGCATTTTTGCATGTGTTGCATTAGACATTTCTGTATAGTTAGGATCCTGCATGGATTTCTAACACAGCTTATGTTTTGACTTGGAGTACTCGGTAAGCTGTTATGCTTTAGCATCCTTGTATGTGTGTGAGTGACTGCCATGATAGCATGCTTACTATGAGGCTAACCGCTTATGTGATATAACTGCTTGAATGCCTGTGGGTGAAGGTTGGGTTATTTGGATTGGAACAATTCATCAATTATGAGTTTTAAGCCCACTTGAGAGTGGCAAATCATCATGTTTTTTAAGCCCGCCTGAGGGTGGCAAATCCACATTTTAGCCTACTTGCGAGTAGCAAATCGTTTTCAAAACAAACATGAGATGTTTCGTTCCAATTCAGGCGATCCAGTCTATACTTGTATGATGCGCGCATCACATAGTAATTCTAGGCTAATAAACCGGAATAAGAACGCATAATGTTTTCAAAACTAGATATCATGGTCAGTAGAGGCCGATCTTTGATCGGGCGAGCGGGAGTGCTCACGAAGTGACCTTCCCCAATCGTACCCAAGTTCTCGAGCCAAGGCAACTTTAGTGATGACGGACAAGTGGCCTTAGGCGCGAGTTAGGGTTTCCTAAATTTTCCCAAAATAAAATATTTAGGTGGCGACTCTGTATCTGGCAAAGCAGTCCATGTTTGGCACTTCTTTCAAAAAAATCTGTTTTCAAAAATGATTTGCCGGATTTGGACTCTTTGGTGATTTATCGATCTTGCATTGCATTTTGCGAGATTAGATTCAGAACCATGACATTGAGTCCGAACTATAGTAACCCTAATGAACAAAACGGGATTCCCTCCCGGGACGTTCGTGGACGTCCACAATCCTCAAATGCACAATCAATTCCTTTAAAGTCATTTCTTTGTGCTTGTGTTTGAGGTAGTTCTTGAATTCTTTCCAGCTTTGTGGTAATTTTTCAATTAAGGCAGCAACTTGGAAGGATTCACTGAGAGACATGTCTTCTACATGAATGTCATGCAGAATAAGTTGGAAATCTTGAACTTAGCAGATCACAGTCTTAGAATCAACCATCACAAAATCTTGAAATTTGCCTACTATGAATTTCTTCGAGCTAGCATCTTTTGTCTTATACTTTTTCTCCAAAGACTCCCAAAGTTCCTTTGTCGTTTTGATAGGACTATAGACGTTGTATAATGTGTTGTCAAGTCCGTTCAAGATATAGTTCTGGCAAAGGAAATCAGTATGTTTCCAGGCATCAACCGTAGCAACCACTTACCGGTCAGTTTCATTCTCATTCAAAGTAAGAGCATTCTTATGGAGGAAACACACCAGGTTTAGAGTAGTAAGATAGAACAGTATTTTCTGCTGCTATCTCTTAAAATCAGTTCCTGAGAACTTCTTTGGCTTCTCACTGTGATCGACTGGCACAGTCACAACAGAATGAGGGGTTAGCATAACTGTAGCCACCATACTAGTACTTGTTTGAACATTAGTTTGACCAGTTTCAGTAGCCATGAATTCTAAATTGTAAAACAAAATTATATTTAGAATTTTATACTACACAGAAAATTAAACCAAAACCACAAAATTAAATTCTGTAAAAATAAAAGTAACAAGAATTGTAACTTTTATTTCCAATTAATTTGAAAATAAAAATAAAATTTTATTTAAACAAATTAATTCCACACAAAAAAATATTTTTATAATACTTCAAGAATTAAAATATTGAAAACAGAATTTTAATTAATGAGCACTTAGAAATTAATTTCTGACCAACTTCACAAATAAATATTCTGAATTGTTAATGACTACCAGTATATTACTATTAGTTGTCAAAGAAAATAAACAGTATATTACTACTATTTTTCAAACAGTATATTACTACTATTTGTTTTTCCAAGAAGAATATTATTTTGTAAAACCACAGAAAATAATTTATGTAAGAAGAAGAAAGAGAAACAAAAAACAAACTAAAAATTAAATTTGAACAGGATAATTCGAATCTGTCTTAAGATTTTGGAACAATCTTCTATGTAAAATAAATAAAGTGAAACCAAATCAAACAAACAAAATAAATTACTTACAGAATTTATTTTACCGAACCGAATAAATATTTAAAAGATCAAATCGAGTGTGTAACACTCTGTCCTTAAGACAGATTTGCCTCACTTCGGTGCTTACGGATGAATGACGTTTATCTCCCAGGATACAATGATCTACACAAATTGTAGTAGCACTCCAAACAATTTATACGCCGAATCAAACCTGTGTTCTATACTCTCAGAATTTTTTCCTAAAATAATATGAAGAATATATCTATGCAAGAGAGCAAAAAGAAGGCAAGAAGATGAATTTTTCAGAATGCCTTGACTGTTGGAAATAGCCTGGTATTTATAGGGCTAAACAGGTAAGAAATTCAAACCGAACAGGTGCAATTTCGAATTGAACAGGTGTAGTTCAAATTTCAACAGATCTGCAGGAATTGTTTGATTTATCTGAATTGCTGGAACTGTTTGAATCTCCTTGAACAGGTATGAAAGGAATGAACAGGTGCAGTTCAAAATTTGAACAGATAACTGTAGCAGTTTCAAATTTATTTGAACAAGAACTGAATTTGTTCGGTGCTGGCATTATTGAATCTGTCTAGGTAGTTTTATAACTGTTCATAACTGCTAGGCATGGATTGAACAAAAGACTGTTTGGATAGAAAACATTGGCGTAAAAAATTAAATTAATTTTTTTAGAAATTTAAATAATTTTCTTCCAAGAATTTTAAAAAATTCAAATAAATTTTGCCCCAAAAATTAATATTAGAACTGACCCGACCTACAACCCACACCCGGCTCGGTCGGACGGACGGTGACGATGTGTGTGGTGGTTTGAGCCAAGGTTCAATTTGTCCATAACTCCTCCCTTCTACAAACTTGGGGTGCCTCTTGGAGCCCAACCCAAGTGTTGCCACCTAGAATTTATATACACACATAAAGTTCTCTTAAGTTTCCAATATGGGATAACCATTTCAAGGAAATCCACATTTTACTTCTTGAATTGTTTATTCCCAGAACCCGAAAATGACGTCAACTTCCCACTTACTCAGAAATGATTTTGACGAACCGTCTTTATCGTGTGACTTGCCATGCAGTAAGGAACATGTCACCTCTTTGGACCCACTTCAAAAGACGTGTGGACCCCACTCACATTTGGGTTCAAAGTTGGCCCAAAATAAGCCTATAAAAACCATTATTTCAAATTTATTGAGATCTATAGATATGTTGTATAAAAATTATAAATTCATATTTTGCTCATATGTATCTACATTGTTAATAGGTGATAAAATTATCAGATATTCCTATTTTGTTGATTTACATCCATATGTAAGTAATTGGAGCGTTAAAGCTCAGTTAGTCAGGCAATCTATCACTAAAAGATATGACATTTGGAATGATTTTTGTTGATGGATAGGTATTTACAACTTTCATTATGAGATAATTGTTAAATATTTTGTTTTATATTATGTTAAAAATGTGTAGTTATTACCTTTTTTTCAAAGGGTGATGCCATAAAAGGAACTGTATACTCTGAGGAATATGATTACTTCAGAGAACATTTAATTGAAGGAAAAATATATTGTTTTAGAAGAATTCATATTATATTGGCTGATGAGAAATTCAAGTTTGTGCCATATTATTATAAGACGTCTTTTACTAATGATACAACAATTGTGCACATAATTGATCATAGTGATAATGTACCATTTCAGTGATATTTCATTAAGAAATTATCAAACATTGGCCAATTTCTTCATTAAGATGTTCAATTAATAGGTACGTTACTTTTATCAAATGACACTTATCTAGATTACATATTTACATAATTTATTACCAATACAAAAAATTTAAACTATCAAAACAATAAATATGTTAATGCTAAAATATGCAGATGCGATTGGCTTGGTTATTAGTGTAACTGAATATCAAGGTATTGCAAATCGTGATAATTACAAAAGAGAGATTCTACTGCTTGATGTAAGGTGTTATACCATGACATATTTTTGTGTATTTACCAAATTTGAAGTATTCTACAAATTATATTATTTTTCCTAATCTCAACTTTTTCTTTTTTATTTTTTTATTTTTTATTATTGTAAAAACAATTTCACATTAGTAAGACTAACTTTATGGGATGTGTTTGCAACAACTGATGGCATGCAACTATATCATACTTTAGAGAATGATAATATTTTGTTTGCCACTGGAACAGTTAAAGATTATCATGGTAAGTTTACTTTTCATTCACTTTTAAAATATCTATATGCATGTATGTTGGCTTTTTTGGCTTTCGAAGGTTATTTTTGTAATTGTGAGCGTGCCAGCAAGGATCAATCAGTCCTTACAGAATATTAATTGCCAACCAATTATCAGACGATTTGTGTTTTAGTTCTTTCAGCCTCAATGAAGAGGACTTTTACTGGTGGCTTTACTTAGGAGAATTAACTGACAATGATTAAATGAAGAACAATTGTAGCATTTCATTAAGTAAAAATGAAAGACTTACAATGATCCAATTCAGCCTCATTGAGGTTTACAGTAACAATCTACTTGAAACTACTCTTTTAACGAAGTGCAGTGCAACAATTTTAAAGTACAGCAATGTAAAGAACTGGAAATGTAAAAACTGGAAAAGAAATAAAGTTGATAAAACTGGTTTTCTGGATCTGAGTTTGGGCCTTTTTTTAGGGCCTTCTCTGCTATTTATACTTCTCAAGGATAACCATCGAACTGCACTTCTAACTGTCGAACCGCTCCTCCATGATCGCTGATCATATTGCCTTATAGTTAGCTCCACTATACCAATACCTGCAGTTAGGCTTTCCTCCTAATTTTGAATTTAAATGTGAGTAACCGTTGAAGTCACATCACTTTGCATCTCTTTGTTGATTCAGTATTACGCAGATCTTGTGAAAACCAATACTAACTGCCACGTGTACGATCATGATCAAAAATTTGAATTGTCTTCCTGAATTGCCCTTATCTTGCCACGTGTCGAACTATGATTGGCATATACAAAATATATAGCCAACATTACCCCTCGCACTAATATAACCAATACTTGGTGATATTAGTGGATCAAGGTATTTTATCCACGTCTTAGAATGTGTATGGGCTTTTGCATTTCTTAGAAATACAACTGTCATTTATCATTTGCATTAAATTCTCGTCTAACCCTTGAACACTCCCACTATCTCAGTATTCGAAAAGACTGATACATCTTTTATAGCCAAGCCAATCTTCTCTTACATTGATCATGCATACGAAGAGTTATTTGATGACACTGTTCGTTCTCGAAAGAACCTTCATGCATTGATTGCCATCTTTACCCACCTTCATTTATACAAGTTACGAAAGCTTTCGCAAATCACCATCCTTCGAACCAAGAACCTACTACTTACGATTCTTTGGAACACAAATTTGCAATCATGGATATTGGAAGCTCTTCTTCTAGAACGAAACTATCCGCGTGGGACGAAGCTGCTGCTGCTTCTTCTTCTTCTACGACTTCTGGCTGGGGAACTTGGTCCACTACTGCTCAACCTCAGACAAGGGAACACATTTATCATCGTTTCCCTAAATTCGATGACCCTCTTGACATTCCTCATTCCAAACACAGTTTAGTAGTATATCCATATGTTTCTATTAATCGTAGCCGCAGTCTTGAAGACAATCTGCTTACATCATGGTACACTTCTACCTTGCCATCTCAGATGGTTCGAAGTGTCCCACATCCAGTTGAAACTCTAGGGATTAGCCCTACGCTTTTAGCCAAAAAGGCAAAACTTTACCCCTTTGATTGGCTAGAATGTGTAACCAGGCCTGAATTTCTAGACTCACCCAGGGAACCTTCGACTGCTCATTCTCTCCTTTCTAACCCAGATTGGACTAATGAGTTGAAGCTCATTCTCTCTGAGGGCCAATCCTTTCCCCCTTACAGAGTCCCAGTGCCTCCAACTCCCTATTAACAATTCAGGGCTCAGATATTGCTTGCTGCATTCTCTCATTTATCCTTCGAGGTCCTTCGAAATGAAATTCCCCACCAAAACTTTCTATGGGCTTGTGACATTATGTCTCGAAGCCATTTTCTTAACCCTGTGGCCCAAATGGAGCTCCATACCTTTTTAGACCAACTTCCCCTTCTGCTTAACTGGCACTTCCATGCTTCCATTACCGGTGAAGTTTTGGATGAAGCCAATTCTGCTCGAATCCAGGTTCAGTATGAGGCAGAGAACCTTCTTGATGAGTACGAATCCTTTAAAAATCAGGATTCTGAGTATGGGGATGATGCTATTATGAATGAAGTACATGAAGAGGGGGAAATGGACGCCACAGATAAAGCCTTAAAGCAAATAGAATTTGAAGTGAAAGCCCAACAACTCACTTCTCAATTAAGGGCTTACCAATTAGACAAGCCAAACTTGGACAAGATAGAAGATAGAGTAAGAAAAGAATTTTTGTTTATTGAATTTTGCTAGACTAAATTTCAGGACCTTGTAACTCTGTCTATTCCGTATTTCTACAAAATCGAGAATGTAATCTAATGAACTCTAGTATCAACAGCATTTATAAATAAAATTGAGCTTTCCAAATTTCATTTGTTAAATTCTGATTTAGCACTCAAATTATGAACTACGTGGTTGATGTGTTTTAACTCCACTTTGACTCAAACTCTTCTAAAGTGTGAAGTCTTTTCTTTTAAGAAAGCAATTTTTGCCTTTCATACCGACCCTAGGACTAACATAATTCTTCACCCAACGGCTTTGAATTAACCAACCTTGCCCTTTGAAACTTTAATCAATCACATTCAATTTCCCAACATATGGTTAATATAATCAAATGATTTCGAATCAATTAATTTTCTTTCGAATAAACAGTCTATATTTTTCAAAATATAGAAACCTCTGCTAAGTACTGCACTGTTTTATTTGGAAAGAGTAATTTCTTCTATATACTATCAAACCAGCTATTGGTTTCAAAACTTGGAACAAACAATTTCCAGCCATGAGGTATTTCAAACTTTTGCTTCAAAGGATACTACTCTCATTAAGAAACCTAAAACAGGTCTTTAATCTCTATGAAGTAAACAAATACTTGAGCATTCTTACATCCTTAGGTGTGGAATGTGCTTCGAAGCCGGCTTCCTAGTTTCGAAGCCGTTGTTATTTGACTTTGGCGCCAAAATCTGGTTTCGAAGCCAAATATTTTTTTTCGAAGCTGACATCGGTATCTGAGATGTGTTTCCCTCCAAAAGTATCAATATTGAAGGAAACCCTTCGTATCTATGCTTTTAGTACTTCTTTACAAATTACACGATATATTTTCTAGACACAAAGGTTTTAGAACCCTTTTATTTCGTGCTTTGAATTCACTCGTTTGCTCAACACACAAACCCTTCCCCTCTATTAACCCTCTCTTCCTTGCTGGTTGCCACTAATGGATTCTTCTTCTCTAAAAGTACCAACTGGCGATTGTATAAGCCCAACAATAGCTTCGAAGAGTTGTATTGAGGAAGAGATCGCCAAATTTGCAGCTGATAGGTCAAGTGCCATAGATGGACGCCTCTTTGTTCCTCGCCATAGCGATAAATAAGAATATGTCCTAGGTTCCATCTTTCGAGAAGCTCCCGCTCAACTTCTAGCTTTATACCCTCGTTTGGAGGACCACTTTCTTCTTTATGAAGGGGGGCTCGATTGGGGAAATTGGAGAATGAACCGACCTCACCGTGCTGGCTGACATTGAGGGCTGAGTGGGAGGAATGGTATGATAGAGTTGTGTCTGCAAGAGAATGTGACCTGCAAGAGCTCTGTATTCTTGACGCCCTTCATTTTTCCAGGTTTATCATTCCTGAAGACCCTTTTTTTATTCCTGCTGCTCTTTGCTTTGGAACATGGCTTTTAATTTTTGTCAGTTTCGGTGTGGCATGATACCTCACACCGTTCTTGATATCTGCCATCTCTTAGGGCTTTCACCACTTGGTACTCCTTTTACACCCAGCTATCCAGACCTTTTTGTTAAGTTTTCCCTTCCACCGTGAAATTCCTCCTACAATGATTTTGTAACGGCTGAAAATAAAAGGGAAGGCCCCGTGAGAGATCGAGAATTTTTTTCCTTTATTCTATACTGGCTGTGTAAATTTCTCTTTTGTACATCATCTTAGCGGATCATGTCTGAGTTCGCCCCACTTGCGAAGGCCCTTATTTTGAAGAAACGAATAGCCTTGGCACCTTACCTTTTAGGCCATGTCTATAGAGCCTGCTCCCAATTTTGTGAAAGTCCTCTCGACATCAATCAGGGAGGCCCCCTCTGGGTGCTTCAACTCTGGCTCTTTGCATACTTTACTGACTTGCATCCTAAGTGCTTGAAGTTTTTAGTTTAAGACCCTAGTAATTACGGAGAAAAGTATAACTAGAGTTGCTCTTTATCCTGCTTCCTTTGCCCACTACCTCACCTTTTTTTCATCAACTTCCTATTTCCCCAGCTGCCACCTTCTTTTGCTCCTTTGATGCCAACAAAGTACCAACTTGGTTGCAAACATTCTTGGCTGATAAAGAGTGTTCCATCCCATCACACAAAGATATGTAGGCTTTCATTTTGTTGCCAAGGGAACTGTTCATTGGTAATTTAAACCCACGAGCCTACAAGTGCATATCTGAGGTATATTGCCCTTCTCAGTTTGCCAGACAATTTGGGCTTACTCAAGGAATTCTCATTCCACTCTGCAGTCTCTCAAATGTCCATCTCACAGCCAGAGATCTAAGAGTACCCAAAATCAAACTAGAGGAGGCAACATTTAAGCTGTTGAAAGACTTGAGTGAGTTCAAATTTACACTCTTCATCCCCTCTGGTTTAGCTTTAAAGAGATTTCAAAATTGGTAGAAAGCCAATTTGGAAGTGCATCTAGCCATACATCCTCATGATTTACTGATAGGACTAGGTGTTTCTTCTAAGGCTAAACCAATAGCAGTCGGGAACATTCCCTCTCTTTCCACAGCTGTCAAGACTGTTCCTGCAGCCTCTCCTCCTCCTGCTAGAGTTACCAGAGCTGCTTCGAAAAGAGGTACGTATTTTTAGGTTTATTTTCTTTTAGACTTTTTTGTCTGTTTCCTTTACATTCATACCTCTTGGTGTAGGGTCTCCATAAGAAGAATCTCCTAAGAGAGTTGAGCCTCTAGCTACTCTCAAAGACAACATCAGCAGAAAAAGAAAAGGAAGCTAATACTCACTTCGGAAGAATCTGAACCTCAGATTAAAGAGAAAGAGATTAAGAAAGAGCAAGAAATACAATTACAGAGAAAAAAGGGAAAGAAAATGACTGTCTCTCCTTCTGATTTGGTTGAAGACCCCACTCATGAGGCAGTTTCCAAAGCAGTAGAAGAGGAACTCACTCTTGAAGAATCTGAATCCCAGATTGAAGAGAGAGCGATTGAGAAAGAGCAGGAAATACCATCACAGAGAAAAAAGAGAAAGAAGATGACTGTCTCTCCTTCTGATTTGGTCGAAGACCCTACTCATGAGGCAGCTGCCAAAGCAATAGAGGAGGAACATTCCAAAGAAATAATTGTTTTTCAAAGAGCTGAGAAAAGGCGACAGCAACAATTACTAAGGGATGGAGCAGCTGCCATTGATGCAACCTAAAGGGAAATAATGAGAAGGTAACACACTGCCGAGCATTATTCCCTCCGTAATTCTCCCGTCATTGCCACCACCTCTGAAACCAGTAATTTTCTTTCATGTCTCCATTTTTCTTTTCCCAAATTGTTGATATTGAGACTTAACATTGTTTTGTACCTCTTCCTTTGCAGTGACAACTACTGAGCCTATTCTCCCAATAAGGACTCCTTTAGTTTCGGTTGAAATTGATCAATCGCAAAATGTGAAGTCTATTCAGATAGTACTCCCACTTTCTAGGCCAATATTCTCCATACCCTCCTTGCGGCCAAGTATCCCTGCTCCTCTTTCTTTGATTTAACTCCATACCTCCCTCATTTATCATTTGATTTTACTCAATTTGATTCTCCCTCGAGCTTTACTTCTCCTCCCTCTCCTAAGGAAATTCTAGCTTCTACTTCATCTTTGATGGTAGCTGATTCTTATAGAGAAGGTACTGGTAGCTCTCCAATCCATCATCCATTATCTTTGTCTAGCTCCAGTCCTTCTTCTCTTGACCAACTGGTAGCCAAAACTATAAAGACTGCTAAGGATACTCCACCTTCTTCTCCTATTCCTATGCAGTCATTTCTTTTTTTTACCAGGGCTTTTTCTGCACCTTCCATGTCAATGGATGAGGTGGATATCTTTGAGGCTAGACTTGCTAGTCTTTTTGACATAGCTTCCACCACTCCAATGACTAGTAATGAGACTGAGCCATTAGTTCTAGCTGATTCTCTGCTAGAAATTTTTGAGAGCTCTTCCTCCAGTGGTAAGACTTCCTTGCCTTCGATAGACTTGGATAGTTGTCTGGAACTGCTGGCATCTTTTTCGAGGATTCCTTTCGAAACCTTACAGAGGCCTATAATAAAAAATGGCTTCCTACAGTGCTGCAAGATTATTGAACAATCCAGCATGACTATTTCAAGTCATTTATCTCAGGCAGTAGCCACCATAGATTTTTACATCAACATCTGTCATGCTGTTAAGGCTGCAGAGGAGAAGTTGCTAAGAGATCAGAGTTTTGTTTCTAAAGTTCATGCTGAAGTGTCAGAACTGAAAGAACAACATTCCTCTGTCTCTTAATTTCAAGCTTAACTGTTGGAAAAGAAGGCTCAACTTGAGGAAGAATTATTAGCAGTTAACCAAGCTTTGAATCGGACTACTACCAAGCTGCAAATCACTAATCAAGAGCTAGCTGATCGAAAGCAAGAAATGACTACAGCCATTCAATTGTTTCCATCCCTCAAGAATAGAGCATCTATTGTAAAAGAACAATTTAAACACTGTACTGACCTTTAGGCCAATCTATGGCTACATGTATTTGACTCTTTATGAAATAAATTCTTATTTATCATTGAAGTGTTCTCATGTTCTTTTATTTAGCACTTATTTTATTTCTTGTGTTTTCCACACGGTTGGATAATAAGGCTTAAAATATCTACCATTAATCTTTTTGGGATGTACATATCCATTCAAATTTCTCAAATGGTATGCTCCAAAAGGCAGGACTTTATGAACTTGATATGGTCCTTCCCAGTTAGGTAACCATTTGCCAAACTTATGGCTTTTAATCCCTGTTGAGAGTATTGTCTTCCATACCAAATCACCTTCATCAAAGCCAATGTGTTTGACTTTCTTATGATAGTTTTTGGCTGCTTTCTTCTTTTGAAAAAGAATGCTATTTAATGCTAGAATTCTAGCTTCATCTATACTTTCTAACTCCAAGCACATACTCTGATGGTATTGCTCAAGATCTAACTGGTCTTGGCATCTTACCCTCAAGGACTTAACATTAATTTCCACAAGTAGCACTACATCATGCCCATATACTAAGGCATAAGGAGTGATTCTTGTGCTTGACTTTGGGGAAGTTCTATAAGCCCACAATACATCCAACAATAAGTTATGCTAATTCCTAGGATTGTCTTCCACAACTTTCTGTATTCCTTTTTTCAAAGACTTATTGGATGATTCAGCTTGACCATTGGCTTGTGCATAATAGGGGGTGGAATTAACAAGGCTAATTCCAAACTCTGTCACAAAAGACTTTACCATTTTTCTATCAAATACAGTCTCATTATCAACAGTTATAGTCTGTGGGATACCAAATCTATGGATTAAATCCTTAATGAATCCAATGACTTTAGTCTGGCCTATAGCCTTGTATGGCTTAGCTTTAACCCACTTAGTGAAGTAATCAGTGGCTACTAAGATGAAACAATGATGCTTCGAAGAGGGTGGGTGTATTTTCCCCATCATATCCATGACCCATCCTCTAAATGGCCAAGGCTTCACAACTGCATGCAGGTCAGTTATGGGCACGTGCCTTATTGTGCCATGCTTTTGGCATGCCTAGCAACCTCTTGCATATTCTATGTAGTCTTTAAGGATAGTTGGCCAATAGTAGGATTGCCTTCGAAGTAGCCATCTCATCTTCACACCAGGCTGATGAGCACCACAGATGCCTTCATAAACCTCAGCCATAGCTGTCAATGCCTCATTCGGGCCTAAACATTCCAATAATAACCCATCTCCCTCCCTTTTATAGAGAGTATTACCATACATTATGTATTGCATAGACTGTAATTTAATTTTTCTGCTGGCTTTCGAAGATGGGCCAGCTAGATACTGCATTATTGGATGCCTCTAATCTTGTTCTTGTAAGTCATTATGATTGACTTCAGGACCACATTCCTTTTATTCAAGGGTGGTATTACTTTCCGATATATTGTTTGGCTTATATCCCTTCGAGTATTATCCTTTCTCTTAAAATTCGAAACTTTCTGAGCCACATCATTAGCTTTATTATTCAAGAATCTTGGGACATGAGTTACATTTGCTATCTGAAATTGAGAAAGCAGATGTAATGCAACAACATAGTATGACAACATGCTTATACTTTGACATTTGAAAATCTCTTTCACCTAGTTAACTACCAATTGAGAATCTCCAAATATGTCAACTGCGTGAGCTTGTAATCTAATAAGTATTTCCAGTCCCACTATTAAGGCTTCATATTCAGCTTGATTATTGGAACAAGTAATTTCATCCACTCTGAAACCATGCATGGTTTCTACTCCTTGTGGTGACTTAATTACTATACCAATTCCAGTTAAACCATTGGCTTTTGATCCATCGAACCACATTTGCCATGGTTCAACACTAGCCATACCAAGTTCCATTATCTCTTGGCTTTCTGTTTGACATGGATGGTCTGCCAAAAAATTAGCTAAAACTTGTCCTTTTATTGCCTTTTAGGGGACATATTCTAAATGAAAATCTGATAAAGCTAGTATCCATTTGCCAATTCTTCCCCACAACATGGGTCCAGATAACATATATTTAACCAAATCTGTGGTTGCAATTACCAAGACAGTTGTAGGCAAAAGATAGTATCTTAATTTCATTGCAGCAAAATACAATGCAAGGCACAACTTTTCTACAGCTGAGTATTTACATTCACAAGAATTTAGAAACCTACTAAGGTAATAAACAGCTTGCTCCTTGCCTTCTTCATTGTCTTGGGCTAAGAAAGCTCCCAATGAATCCTCTGCTACAGCTATGTACAACTTCAAGGGTTTATCACCCTTTGGTGGCATCAGCACTTGAGGGTTGGCCAAATAGGCTTTGATTCCTTCGAAAGCAGTTTGATGCTCTGCTGTCCACACAAACTCCTCTTCATCTTTTAGCCTTAACAAAGAAGAAAATACTTTAGTTTTCCCCGCAGTATTAGATTTGAATCTTCGAAGAAAATTAACCTGCCCAAGGAACTTTTGTAATTCTTTCTTACTTGATGGAGGTCTAGCTTCAATGATGGCTGTGGCTTTATTTTGGTCAATCTGTATTCCTTTCTTGTGTACTACATAGCCCAAGAAATTTCCAGATGATACGCTAAAACCACACTTAAGAGGATTAAGTTTCAACTTAAACTTTCTCATTCTTTCAAAAGTTTCTTCTAAGTAAAACAAATGTTCCACCATGGATTGGGATTGCACTACAATGTCATCAATATAACACTCTAAATGCCCTCCAATGAGGTCATGAAAAATAGTATTCATAGCTCTCTGATATGTAGTCCCAGCATTCTAGAGGCCAAAAGGCATTTTAACCCATTCGAAAGTGCCAATATTCCCAGGACATCTGAATGCTGTCTTATGGACATCCTCCTCTACACTGCAGATTTGGTTATGACCAGAGTGCTCATTCATCATTGATAAAATTTGATACCCTGCTGAACTATCTACCAACAAATCTACTATAGGCATAGGATACTCATCTTTTGGAGTTGCTAGATTAAAGTTTCTAAAATCGATGCATACTTTCATTTTACCATTCTTCTTAACCACAGGCACAATATTAGATAGCCATTCAACGTACCTGGCTGTCCTAATAAAGCCTACCTTGAGGAGTCTAAGACTCCTTAACTTTCTGAATTACTTCTGGACTCATTTTTCTTGGTTTTTGCTTGTATGACTTGAAATTAGGCCTCATAGGGAGCCTATGTTCCACTAATGATCTATCCAATCCGGGTAGTTCATTATAAGACTATGCAAAATAATCCTTGTATCTCTTTAAGACCACCAACAACTGGTCCTTGTCAAGAGCATTCAAACAAGCACTTACATAAGTGGGATGCTGTATGGAACCTTCTCCTAAGTCCACTTCTTCCAGGGGTTATTGTATCTGAGAACTTATTGATGCTCCTTATTTGATTCCTTTTGACTTTGAAGCAATAACCATGCTTTGTTTTGCTCTTAGCTTCTTTGATTCAACATCTTTACCCTCCTCCTCATAGACAAAGTCTGTCTACAAGGCTTCTTCCTCCTGTATCTTCTGGACTTTTGTTTCAATGTCCAAAGCACAATATTTATCTAAGGCCAAAAATCTGACCTGTTGCTGTTCCTTCTTACAACCAATCATCATGGCTTCTTTCTCTTGCTTTTGCATTTTCTGGACTATTGATTTTACATCCAATACTGAGAACTTAATTAGAGCCAAAGACCTGACTTCTTCGGTTTCATCTCTTTGCCTACAACCAGGCATCATTGTCACCCTTAACAACAAACTCTTCATCAGCACTCTCCTGGACCAAGTGCTTTAGATGTGCAAATTCCTCATCAACCGTCACTTCGGCTGATCCATCAGGTTTTCTCAGTATATTGAGTGGTGCCACTCCTTCAGTATATAATTTGGCCTCTGTGAAATCTGCACAAGCTATGAAGGGTTGATGATCTGCATTGATCTCCTTCGTCTCTCCATTGTACAAGGCCATAATGATTTTCTGATGTAAAGAGGAAGGCACACATTTGTTGGTGTGAATCCAATCTCTTCCAAGTAAAGCATTGTACTTAGCATTGCTGTCGATAACGAAGAATGCTGTCATGCAGTCCTTGGTTCCCACACTCAGGTTGATAGGCAAAATACTTTGGGCCATCTGTTTGTCTCCAGCGAAACCAGCAATGGTTGTACTGGTTGGGATTAGTCTGGAGTTCTTCTTTCCTAGTTTCTTCAACGAAGATTTTGGAAGCAGGTTTACTGCTGCCTCATTATCCACCAGTACCCGATTTATTTGTATTCCACCGAAGAAGGCCTTGACATACAAGGGTTTGACATGCTGTGTCATGGACGTCGTGGGGTACTCAAAAGGGTATGAGAGGTTAATACTTACCTCTTCTTCACTCTCGTCTTCAGTTTCCATTAGTGTGGCTACTTCGAATTTATCTTGCTCTATATTTACTTGTGAGTCTTCACTAGAGACTGGAATTGGGTCAATCTCTTGACCTTGGTTTTCATCTTCAGCTTGAAACTCCTTTGGTAATATAAACACCATATTCACTGACACTGAAGGGAACGAGCCAAATTGGATGACTAGTTGTACCTGCTTTTCCTCTTGGTCAACTTGTTCAATTACTTCAAAAGCGTCCTCCATGCTACATTCTGGCACTTCTGTATTAGTAACTTCCTTCGAATGGTCTGTTTCTGTTGGTTTTTTGACAAAAAATGTTTGTTCAGCCGTGAAGGCTTTAAACATTTCTTCCTCAACCATCCTCTTCCTTTGGCCTGGGACGACTTTATCTTCTATCTCACTATCACTTTCCATCAAAGCTTTTTTCCAATCCTATCAAGCTGGATCTTTCCTTGGCCTTTAGTTTTGAATGAACTTTGGCCAACTGCTCCCTGCTACAACTCCTTTTGTCTGGAAGAGTCGATTTTGGATTATGGTCTAACTTTGAATCTTCTTCTCCCTCTGCCTGGCTCTTTAGCTGAACCAATGAAGAACTTTCTCTACCTTCTTTCAGATCCTTCTGGTACTGAGTGTACCTTCGTTGGATCTTCCTTCTTTGGGACCTAGAAATCACTGGGACCATATTTGGTTCTTTTGTTTTCGGGTGCTTAAACAATACCCAATTGTTTGGAGCCACCAAAGGAAATTTGACCATCCTACCTTGGTTTCCAACAACATTTCTTTAGGTAGACATCTCCCTAGGTTTGTTCTGCATGACAAACCAATCTGGAACTCCAGGTACCTACGAACCTACTGACCCAGTTGTTGAACTGTTTCTTTCTTCCTTCGATGCCATCTTCGAAGCTGGCTGTGAAGGCCACTGCTTGGCCCTAACTCTCTGTTTTGGGCCTACCTCAGGCCTTTGATGAAGGTGGCTGCTTTCCGTCCTGCGTGAGGCTGGTCTAGGAGGCTAATCTCTGGCTTTGATCCCATAAACTGAACCCTTCTCCGATCTCCTTTCAGGATGACTGCTCTCCATTCTGTAATAATTAGGTGGTCTGGACTCATATAAAGGCCTCTTGTCTTTAGAATGCATTCTAGCGGCTGTTGGCTCTGCTATTAATGGCTGCTGCCTAATACTAGTTGGATATGGCCTTTTGTTATAAGCACCGGTTGGTTTAGGACGCCTTTGCACATCCTTGTAATATTGCTTCCTATCAATTGGTAGCCTTTTCAACCACTTGTAGCTCAGCCTACATCTGGGACACATTCTTTGCATGACAGCTGTTTCTAAAGAATCGTCATCCAGTGCTTCTTCATCAGAGTCTTCCCTCTAGTCTTAGAAACCTTGTCCAATAGCTTGTAGATTTCCAGTGTCTTTCTTGACAGTTGTCTGGCTGGCAACATGCATTTGCACATTGACTTCTTCCAATTCTTTCAAGGACAAGTTCTGGAAGTCTGGCATAATAACATTGGCTGTCACCTCTCCAATTTTTGGGAATAGATTTGTATCAATCCCCATAGCCTTTTCTGCTTTGGTTGGGAATTTTAAACTCCCCTTTCAAATCTGCTCTTGGATCCTGTCTAAAAAAACAATACAGTTTTTAGTTGAGTGAGACCAAGAATTATGCCATTTACAATACATTTTTCCTTTAAGTTCCTCTAGAGACGGAATTTTGACTCCTTTTGGTAACTTCAGGAAATTTACAGTAAGCAAACGATCAAAAATGTCATCTGCCTTTGTTAAGTCAAAAGAGTATTTCCTATGAAGGTCTTTTTTTTAAACTGCTGATCAATTGTTGTATCTTTATGAATTAATGCCTCACAGATCACAGGTTCTTTCCCTACAATCTCTGCTACATCAATCTCATAATTAGGATCTCTATAATATGTCTTGTACGATGCATTATTTCGATCTTGTTCTTCTTCTAGTAATGCTTCATACCTAGACACCTTATAGGTTAATTCCACTAAGTCTCTAAACTCAGTTGAGTCAAACTTCTTTCGAAACCTAAACTCTAAACCATTTTGAGCCAATCTCACAAATTCAGGCTCTGGTAAGATGATCCTACATTTATTTCATGCTCTTTTAAATCTGGCAACAAACTGAGTAGCCTTCTCATCAGGTCTTTGACTCAATCTTGCCAAGTCTGCCATGGAAACCTTTGGCTCTATTTGGAAGAATTGAGCATGAAATACCTCTTTCATTTGTTGCCAAGTTTGGATAGAGTCAGGTGTAAGGTTAATATACCAAACAAATGCCCCCCCAGTTAGAGAATTTGGGAATAATCTTAACTTCATATAGTCATTATTGGTAAATTCACCACACTGAGCCGTAAACTTAGCAATATGCTTAACCGTTGACTGGTTTCCATCCCATAAAAAATGGCAAAATCTGGTATCTTGAATCCTCTTGGGTATTCATGTACCCTATCTACCCATTATGGGTATGGTTTCCTGTACACAGGAGTCTGAACCCCCCGAGCCATTGGTCTACACATTTCTCTAACAATGTTAGTGATTTGGTCCCTAGGGACCATATTTTGTGCCTGCTGAACCACTACTGGAGGAACAAACATAGGATTTGGTGGACAACCTTGTGCCTGGGGTCCTCTTGGTCCATAGGGTGGTATATTTGGGACTGGTTGTCCCTGTGGTGTTGGTTGCTGTTGGAGGTATGGGTAACCCCTTTAAGCCTGTCCTGCGAAAGGACCTGCGAAAGGTGCTGGAGCAGGTGTTGTGTTTCTTCCAGTTGTAGGAAAACCTTTCAACTCCCTGGGTATAAATTCGAATAAAGGATTAGTGAACTCCCTCGTGCTAGGTATGGCTTCGAACATAAGATTTGGAACCATCCTTATGCCATTTTCTTGTACTGGGCCAAATTCACCAATTTGCATGGCTTCACTGTTAAGTAATGAAGCATTTTGACTTGTTATAGGTCTCGAAATAGGTTCATACCAAGACTGATGTGATGGTCTTTCATAGTTTTGGTTACTAGTTTGACCATTAAAATGTCCATTAATTTGCATAGGTCGTTTATCTCTAGCCAATCTTTGTTGAGGGAAATTTGAAATTTTCTCCATGTGCCTTGTGTTTGTTGGTTGGTGGGTATTCATTCGATCCAAAAAAGTATGTTGCCCACCTTTCTATTGTGTTCATTAACTGCTGTCCGATGGCATCTACCAGGCCACCCCATGGATTCATTGGCTGAGTAGATGGAACAGTGGATGGTCCAATTCTTTGGCTTTGTCCAATATTATGAACATGTGGTACTTGTTCCGAAGTGCTGGTCTGTTCGACCATAGATCCTGATAAAAGGAGTGTTTCCACAGGATGTGTTATTACATTATCCTCTGTATTAGGCATTTCTACCTCTCATTCTATGCCTTCTTCCAAGCATTCATTTTCTCCTTATCTTCTACGTCTAGCCATTTCAGTTAGTTCCACTGGGCGTGCCAAAAATATATGTTGGCTTTTTTGGTTTTCAAAGGTTATTTTTGTAATTGTGAGCGTGCCAGTAAGGATCAATCAGTCCTTACAGAATATTAATTGCCAACCAATTATCAGACGATTGTGTTTTAGTTCTTTCAGCCTCAATGAAAGAGGACTTTTACTGGTGGCTTTACTTAGGAGAATTAATTGACAATGATTAAATAAAGAACAATTGCAGCATTTCATTAAGTAAAAATGAAAGACTTACAATGATCCAATTCAGCCTCGAAGAGATTTACAGCAAAAATCTACTTGAAACTACTCTTATGAACGACGTGCAGTGCAGGAATTTTAAAGTATAGCAATGTAAAGAACAGGAAAAGAAATAAAGTTGATAAAACTGCTTTTCTGGATCTGAGTCTGAGGCTTTTTCTGGAGCCTTCTCTGCTATTTATACTTCTCAAGGATAACCATCGAACTGCACTTCTAACTGTCGAACCGCTCCTCCATGATTGCTGATCATGTTGCCTGATAGTTAGCTTCACTATGCCAATACCTGCAGTTAGGCTTTTATTCTGATTTTGAATTTAAATGTGAGTAACCGTTGAAGTCACATCACTTTGCATCTCTTTGCTGATTCAGTACTACGCAGATCTTGTGAAAACCAGTACTAACTGCCACGTGTACGATCACAATCGAAGATTTGAATTGTCTTCCTGAATTGCCCTTATCTTGCCACGTGTCGAACTGTGATTGGCTTATACAAAATATATAGCCAACAATATACAATTATTAATATTAATAAATTATCTTTTCTCAACTTCTAAGTTCATGTCTCGCTACATGCAAATAGAGAAAGTTACAAACTAATCATTCATTCCGTTATACAAATTATATTCGAGTGTGGTATGTTATGATTGTATAATATTAACGAATTATTTATGACATTATAATCCTCATAATTATATATATTGACATGTTTATCTAGGTTTGCTATGAATCCTATATCACAAAAGCTGGTCTCTTGAAATTGAAAAAATGGATTCTCAATTTCACTTAAATATGTGATTTTGCACCTATGCCAAATGTAAGAATTGTTATCATCCCAAGTAATGAAAGTCAAAAAGATATGTATATAAATTCATTTATAGAGAGAGATTAATTTATATTTTTTCAAATATTTTTTAGGTTTCATATTTTCAAATACTTGGGTACATCGAACAAATTAATGTTGACAACCTTTGGATTAATTTGTACAAAAGCGATTATCAAAAAGTTGAATATTATTATGGTCACATCGTTTGGCGTCACTGCATACAAGATGATATTGATATTATAACGAGGTAATTTTCTTTAGCCAAATAATTGCCCTTTGATAGTATATGTTTTTGGGAATATCAATTGTTATAATTGTACTTTTTGTGTTGTTAAAGAATTTAAAAGAATGGAAAAATATAAAATTCATATTAGTTTAGTCCTTAATTTTTGAAAATGGATTAATATTTTGGGATGGAGGGAGTAATAATTCAAACTTAATAAGTGTTTTAATATTTTATCAGGTACAATATTTCTTTTTAACAAGTGTTTTTATTTATTTATTAGATGCAATATTAACATTATGGTCAAAGACAATAATAGTTCAATAAATCTCACTGTTCAAGATAAACGGGCAGAGTTTATCTTACGATATCAGCTATCATATATGAAGAATATGGGATCAAAGGTAGGAAATTATAAAATTTGTTATAAATAATTTATTCTTATCTTTTTAAACACAATGTTATAATTCTAAAATTTTGTAGGATAATGGAGTTAGAAGGATTAAAGATTATATTGCGTCATGCCAAGATCGTGCCTATGTATTTATCATACCTGTACCAACAATGCTACATTAACTAGATTGTGCACCGTACGTGACCATTATTTCAAACATAAATTGGTTTGAAAAATGTTTATACCTTTTAGAAGGTATAATAATAATAATAATAATAATAATAATAATAATAATAATAGGTAAGTATAACATTTTTACTTTATAACATTTTATAAATACATAATATATGTATTGTTCATCAATTATAATACTAACTATTATATTAACAATGCAGGAATGCTAATAGAAGATCGACAACAATTTATATTTTAGTTATAATATATTTTATTTATTTAGTGAATTTCGAACAAATGTAATAAATTTTTATTTTTATTATTTCAATTATAAAATGTCGACATTTTCTTTCAAAATTATGTATATTTTATGTTAACAATTTAAAAATATGTTCGACATAATCATAAATAAAAAATTTTAATCCAATCCCGTGCATAGCACGGAAGATATGCTTGTTAATTAAAACACATAACATATATGTAAGTTCCAGCAATTAATGTGATCTTAATATTATATCTAATTGATATATTAGTTGGTACACCAATTAATGTTTATAATATTACTCTATTTTGATTCTTCGTTGTTTAGGATATGCTATATAAGTGTATTTTTTGATTTTGTAGTTAAAAAAAAGAGAAAAGAAATGTATGTTTGAGATAACTTTTTGAATTTTTATGAAAAATATGTGTAATAAAATATTGTAGTAAAATAAAAAATTATCATTTTGCCCTTGTTGAATTTTTGACTTTTAACTTTTGGATAGTTGAATTTAAAGGGCAAAATTATTATTTTGCCCTCTAGGCTTCCCCCACAAACTTCTCTCAAATAGCATGAATTTTTTGAATTTTTTTAATAATTTTTTGACTTTTTAACTTTTATAAGATATCCCACACCAAAATATTGATAATTGTTAGTAATTTTTTAAATTATTTTTTTTTTCTGAAAGTATGCGTAGAAAATTGAAAAGTGATGTCCAAAAAAACTAACTAAAATAAATTTTTTTAAAAAAACTCTCTTTATTTTTTATACATCTATTTATAAAAAAAATTAACTAAAACAATCTATTTCCAACCACCACCTTAATGATTTCAAGCATTTAGTCCTTGTTTGGTAAATATTTTGGGGCAAAAAAAATACAAAAAGATAAAATAAGCTATATAAGTCAATAAGACAAAATATCACATCTAAATCATAATCATTATACTTTTTCTCTCACAAAAATTTAAAAAAATTAAAAAACAAAAACCAAACGGGGAGAAAAAAGTCTCAACACAAAAAAGTTAGTTACCTTAACCAATACCAAATGAAATTTTATGTGTAATTACTCCATTCATCCCAAAATATTTGTCTCTTATTTTATTTTTCATTGTTTCAAAATATTAGTCAATTTTCAAAAATCAAATACAAAAATAATATAAATTTCTTATTTTACCATTCTTTTAAATTTATTAATAACATAAAAAATACAAATATGACAATAATATTTTCCAAAAAATATAGGAGTGTTTTGGGAACTTGGCTTTTAACTACTTTTTTAGGTTTGTAGTAAAAGTCTAAAGTTAACTGTTAAATGTATAGATGAGAAGAAGAAGAAGAAGAAGAATAAGAAGAAGAGAGAGAGCTGCTGCTGTATAATATTAATTCAAAAAACTAGGGTTTCCCCCTTACACATAACTACTTATACTAATAAGAATAATACATAAAGACCAAACTACCCCTAACACTTAACACTCCCCCTCAAGTTGGTGCAAAGATGTTTCTCATGCCTAACTTGCAACAAATAGGGTGAAAGACTTTACTACTAAGACCCTTAGTAAAAACATCCGCCAGTTGATCTTCAGACTTAACAAAAGGCATACATATCAAACCCTTATTCAATTTCTCCTTAATGAAATGTCTGTCAATCTCAATATGCTTAGTCCGATCATGTTGAACAGGATTGTGTGCAATACTAATAGCAGCCTTGTTGTCGCAATACAAAGTCATGGGACCACTCCAATCAAGCCCTATATCATGCAACAAAGATTGAAGCCACATTAGTTCACATGTTCCATGTGCCATAGCCCTGTATTCAGTTTCAGCACTAGATCTAGAAACGACGGCTTGTTTCTTACTACGCCATGTGACTAAATTTCCCCCTACAAAAGCACAATAACCGGAGGTAGAGGGTCGGTCATCTATAGAGCCTGCCCAATCTGCATCTGTGAATGCTTCCAACCGCAAGTGACCATGATTAGAGAACAAAATTCCTTTTCCAGGAGCAGATTTAAGGTACCTCAAAATGCGATAGACTGCATCCAAATGAGTTGCACGAGGATCATACATAAACTGACTCACTATCCCAACTGCATAGGCAATATCTGGACGAGTATGAGAGAGATATATCAGTCTTCCCACCAGTCTTTGGTACCTTTCCTTCTCCACAGGCTCACCAATTCCACTACAAAGATGATAATTAGTCTCAATTGGTGAATCAGCTGGTCTACATCCCAACATGCCCGTTTCCTCAAGAAGATCTAGAATGTACTTCCTTTGAGAAATAAAGATGCCTTTATCAGATCGAGCAACTTCAATCCCAAGAAAGTATCGCAATGGACCAAGATCTTTTATCTCAAACTCCTTAGCTAACTGCATCTTGAGATGAGTCACCTCCTCCTCATCATTACCTGTCACAACTATGTCATCCACATATACAATAAGCACTGTTACCTTATGTACATTGCGTTTGACAAACAAGGTGTGATCTGCATTGCTTTGCTGATACCCAAATCCAAGCATTGCCTTGAGGAATCTACCAAACCAGGCTCTAGGAGATTGTTTCAAACCGTACAAAGCCTTCTTTAATCTACAAACCTTTCCAACTGTAGACTGAGATGAGAATCCTGGAGGTACATCCATATATACCTCCTCCTCCAAGTCCCCATGAAGAAAAGCATTCTTCACATCTAGTTGCTGTAGAGGCCATCCCAAATTAGCCGCACATGACAGAATAGCCCGAATGGAATTCATCTTTGCTACCGGGGCAAAAGTTTCCTGATAATCTATTCCATATGTTTGGGTAAATCCCTTGGCCACCAGTCTTGCTTTGTACCGTTCAATCGTCCCATCTGCATTGTGCTTAATGGTGAACACCCACTTACATCCGACTGGTTTTTTCCCATTTGGAAGAGACATCAACTCCCATGTGTTATTTTTACTCAAAGCTTGCATCTCTTCTACCATAGCTACTTTCCACTTAGGATCATTGATGGCTTCTTTCCAACCCTGCGGAATACACACAGAAGAAAGGGACGAAACAAAAGCACGATACAGAGAAGACAACGAATCATATGACACAAATTTAGAAATAGGGTGTTGAGTACAAGCTCTAACCCCCTTTCTGAGAGCAATAGGAAGACTCAAATCATTCGTAACAGGACCATCAACAACAGGTGAAGAAATGTGATAAGGATCATTACCTGAAGAGTTAGTGGACACTGGGAGTGGAACTGGCATAGGAGATGATAATTGACCTGGTGGCACAAGAGAAGCCGGCTCTTTCTGACGCCGTGAATAAGTCTTAAGATCAGCTTTGTCCAAACGACCACCGATATCCGACTCCTCATCAACAGAACTTCTAGGCTCCCCCTCACCACAAATAACAGCCCGCTGAGTAGGAAGGAAAAAAGACAACTCATGCTGATATGATGCCGTCTCATCCGCAATCTCATCGATACCACGCTCCCCCTGAGGAGATGGCGGAGGACTAGAAAAAAAGGACTCAGATTCACGGAAGGTGACATCCATACTAACATACAGCTTATGAGAGTGAGGGTCATAGCATTTGTAGCCTTTCTGAGTAGCAGAATAACCAAGAAAGACACACCGGACAGCCTTAGGATCAAGCTTCCCACGAGTACGAGGGTGAAGATGAACAAAACAGACACAACCAAAAACTCGAGGCGGAAGGGAAGATGTGGGATAAGTCACAGGAAGAAGCTCAAGAGGAAGTTGGAAGTGAAGGACACTAGATGGCATACGGTTAATAAGGTAAGCCGCGGTAAGAACTGCATCCCTCCAAAAGGACTTAGGAACGTTCATGGTAAACAAGAGAGAGCGAGCAACCTCAAGGAGATGGCCATTCTTACGTTCAGCAACTCCATTCTGTTCAGGAGTGCCAACACAACTAGTCTGATAAAGAATGCCATGCTCGTCGAGATATGCTCGGAAAGTGCCATCAACATACTCAGTCCCATTATCACTCCTAAGAATTTTGATAGTAGCATTGAAGAGATTGGATACCATTTTATGAAAACTTTTGAAGCAAGAGAAAACCTCATTTTTTGTACGAAGTAAATAAAGCCAAGTCACACGGGAATAACAATCAATAAATGTGACAAACCAACGATAACCAGAGGTAGAAACAACAGGGGAAGGACCCCACACATCGGTATGAATAAGCATAAAAGGAAAAGTACTTCTTTTATTAATTGAAGGATAACAAGTACGTTTATGCTTAGCAAGCTCACAAGCATCACAAACAAAGTTATTCCTAGGACAATCACGAACTAATAAAGGAAAAAGTTTCTCTAAAATGCTAAATGAAGGATGTCCCAAACGGCGATGCCACTGATGAAGGAGATGAAGGGAGGAGCCAGAAGCACATTGAAGAGCCTGAGAGGATAAAGGTGAAGCAGGAATGGCATCCAGAAAGTACAGACCACTTTGTGCTCTACCACTGCCAATCATTCTCCCCGTAGCCAGTTCCTGAAAGACACAATGAGTCGGAAAAAAGGTTACAGAGCAATTGAGAGCAGTAGTAAGGCGACTAACAGAAAGTAAGTTAGTGGAAAAATTAGGAACATGAAGAACAGATGAAAGCGAAAGTAAAGAGGTGCAATGAACAGAACCCTGGCCGGAGATAGAAGATAAAGTGCCATTAGCCACTCTAACCTTATCTCGCCCAGAACTAGGTGAATAAGAATGGAAAAAACTAGAAGTACCCGTCATGTGATCGGTAGCTCCGGAATCAATGATCCAAGGAGACGACGAAGAGGCACTGAGTGCACTAGCAGAAATACCTGTGTGAGCAAAGTTGGAAGATGCAGAAGAGGAAGAAGCTAAGGCAGATGAAGAATCAAGTCGAGGCATCAAATGTCTGAGAGTGTGAAGCTCATCCGGGGAAATATGAGAACCAGCATCATTCGAGGCACTAGCAGTAGTCTCAGAAACATGTGCTTGAGGACGAACACCACCACCACGACCACGGCCTCGAGTAGGGCGGCCATGCAACTTCCAACAGTGTTCTTTATCATGTCTATCCTTCCCACAATACTCACACTTCAACCGGTCCCGATCAACCAATGGACCCTTACCACCACCTGGAGGCGGAAAAGGCGAAGTATCACGTGACTTGGGGCCGACAACCAGCGCTGACCGATCCGAAACAGGAGCATGCACCATTGCACTACGACGACTCTCCTCCTGCTGAACCAGGGCATAAGCCTCACGCAATGTAGGAAACGGAGAGCGACCCAACACCTGAACCCGTATCTGATCATACTCCAAATTCAGACCAGCAAGAAAGTCATACACCCGCTCCTTCTCCACAGCCTGCTGAAACATAGTGGCATCTTTGGAGCAAATTGGCTGGAAACTCTGGAAAAAATATAACTCTTGCCACAAACCACTCAACTCAGCATAGTAGACTGCCAGAGAGCGATCCTTCTGATCCAAACCCCTAATCTTCTTACGCAATTCATAGGCCTGTGCATCATTCCCTTGTTGAGAATACATCTGAGAGGCTGCTATCCATATCTTATGAGCAGTATCCATCAAGAGAAAAGTCCGACTAATGGTAGGCTCCATAGAATTGATGAGCCAGGTCATAACTAAAGCATTCTCAGAAATCCATTGAGCAGATAAAGCACTATCCTCATGAGGGGCTCGGATTACTAGTAATATAGCTATCAAACGCCAAGGCGGCAATGGCAAGGCTACGAGCGGGACCAAATCAAGTAATTACAACCATTAAGTTTAACTTGACTAATCTGAGAGAAGGACTATCACCAAGAGTCAAACCACGACTCAGTCCACTCTCCTCCTTGCCCTTAGAGTCTTGACCCAAGTTGTCAGCCATGAGATGAGAAAAGAGGGTGCAAAAAACACAAGCTGGATATCAAACAAGTCCAGAAATCACCCAACCAGCACACCAAAACACCTTCTAAGGCTAAAACAGTCCCAGAGAAGTCCAAAACAGAAGCAACCAGATCAACTAGAAGCTAGAAAACCGAAGCAGAGCATCTGAACAGCGATAAAAAACCAAGATAGGGCCAAAATACATCAAACCAGGGACAATAAACCCCTCTAGGGTTCCAGTCGGCTCCCAAGGATAGGAGAATAAGGGACAGAACCAGGAAAAAAGGGATCAAACAGTGATTTTCGAAAAATCACCCAATTTTGACGAAAAATCAAAAAAATTAGAAAACTCAATCAATAATGACCAAACAATCAAAATGAGATTAGAGGGTGATTACCCATTAATTTTCGAGCATACTGGTGTTTTTTTTTTTTTTTTTTTTTTTTTTTTTAGCTTTGCGTTGCTATAACAGACGCATGCAGAACGAGATAAAGCCTACGGAACAATCTTCAGGGAGGAAGATAGTGCTCTGATACCATGTTAAATGTATAGATGAGAAGAAGAAGAAGAAGAATAAGAAGAAGAGAGAGAGCTGCTGCTGTATAATATTAATTCAAAAAACTAGGGTTTCCCCCTTACACATAACTACTTATACTAATAAGAATAATACATAAAGACCAAACTACCCCTAACACTTAACATTAACTTTTTTGTATTTTTTTATTTATTTAGGAAGTTGGTTTTTAGCCACGGCTGAAATTACAATTATACCTCTCATGGCTCAAAATGTGTTATATGGGTGAAGTTATAAATATTTTAAATTAAATGAAAGTAATTTGGTCATTTTATTATAATTTGACATCATAAATAAATATTAATAAAAAAATTCAAAAATTACTTTTTTTCAACTTTTCAAAACATTTATTTAAAAAAAGTTAAAAAATCACTTTCCACTATCTTCTGAAAATAGGCCATATTATTAAAAAATTAATCTTAAAAAATTATTTTTTTTAAAATATAATAATTATACCATAAAAAAAAAAAATCATTATTTTGAGACGAGGGAGTACATCGTCGTTGCGTACATATCTTGATAAGTTGATAAGCCAACAAGAAGTGTGTGTGATTGCAAATTGCAATAAATTCAGAGAGATAAGTCCTGAGTAGCTGTCATCTCATTTATTATATGGGACCTACTAACCAGTCCTGGAAAGGACAAAAATGGTCACCGACACGCAATAATGACTCACATGTGGTTGTAAGAAATTTGACAACTCACCATCCGACATTTTTTAAATTTTTTTATAAATTAGGGTAAACACATTGACACGCCAGAGTTTTTTTTACGTTTAAATATTTTTTAAAAATATTTTTTAATTTTTTTTACTTTTTTATCGGATTAAAATAATATATTTATTTTTTAATTTTTATATATATAAAATAATAGAGATATTTTATTCATATTATTTCAAATAAAATAACAATCAGAAGGGTTGTTTGGAATATTCTAAATAAGTGCACTTTTTAATTTTTTAAACTAAAAAGTTGAAGAAAAAAATATGCACTATGCTTGGTTATTATTTTTCAAAAATACTTTTATGAAAATTTTACTTTTTTATTTTTCATTTTTTTTATTTTTACTAAATTTTAAAATATTTTGAGCATTTTTTTTTAACTTTTAAACATACCTAACATACATATACTTAAAAAGTAAAAAAAAATTTGAAAAGAACCTTTTAAAAATTCACTAAATACCAAAAATTTTAAAAAAATACGAGAATTCAGTATATTTTTTATATTTTTATGTATTTATTAATTTTTAAAAATATTTTTTCACAAATTTTTTACTTTTTAGATACATCTAAGGGTTGGTTTGGGGTACACTAAAAAAGCTAAAAAGTCAAAAAATTACTATCCTATTTAAGTCACATCATCTTATTTAAATCACATCACCTCTCTAATACATCACATCAAACACAACCCAAACCCAACCCATATAAACCAATAAGTCAAAAAGTGTACTTTTTTAGAATATTCCAAACCAACCCTTAAGGAAGATGAATCTAAAAAAGTAAAAAAAATGTTTAAAATTTTAAAAATATTCAATAAAAACAAAAAAACACGAAAACTAAAAAACTCAATTTAAAAAAAACTTAATTCAAAAAACTCAAACCAAACACACTTGTTTGGGTTAACTTTTTGACTTCTTATGAAAAAATGTGTATTAAAAAATTGTATAAATTAGTGTGTAGGAAAAAATTAGAATTGGGAGTTGTGCAATTGTATTTTTTGACTTTTGGTAAATAGTGATAACTTTTTAACTTTTTGAGTAACTTTTTAGCTTTTTGGACACATGCCAAACTTGGCCTCAGTGTGTTTCATTTGAGTTTTTTGAATTAAGTTTTTTGAAAACTGAGTTTTTTGATTTTAGTATTTTTTTGTTTTTAGTAAATATTTTTAAAATTTTAAACATTTTTTTTTTACTTTTTTAGATGCACCTTACTTAGATGTATCTAAAAAGTAAAAAATTTGTGAAAAAATATTTTTAAAATTTAATAAATACATTAAAAGACAAAAAATGTACTGAATTATCATATTTTTATTTTATATTTTTGGTATTTAGTGAATTTTTAAAAGGTTTTTTTCATTTTTTTTTTTTACTTTTTAGGTATATGTATGTTAGGTATGTTTAAAAATTAAAAAAATTGCTCAAAATATTTAAAAAAATCAGTAAAAACAAAAAAACACGAAAAATAAAAAAGTAAAATTTTCTGAAAAGTGTCTTTAGTTTAACTCACACAAAAAATTAAATTTTATTATTTTTACTTAATGTTTTTAATATGAGCAATTTTTATTTTTTATTTTTCAAATGCACCTAATCTAGATATACTTAAAAAGTATAATATTTTCTAATTTTTTTTTAAATTCACCAAATATAAAAAATATATAATTCAATATATTATTTTATTTAGTTGTATTCAATAGATTTTTTAAAAGTTTTTTGTACCAATTTTATATTTTTTAAATATATTTAAATTAAATTGATCTAATCTAGATATAATGGTTGAAATAAAAATGAAAAATTATATTCACATATAAAAATTTATATAAAAAATATTATGATAACGATATTATTATAAATATATAAAGCATGTTTATGAGTGTTTTATTTTAAAGCGAAAGGTCATAACTAAGTTATATCATTGTGTTTGAAAATTCTATATTATAAAATTTATGTTTGTATATTATCACTCAATAAGAATATATTTAAGTAGAATTTAGTGATAGTAAGTTGTAGAATATAGTCATGATGATAGGAAGAAGGAATGGTAAAAAATAAAGGGTAAGATGGTCGTTTAAATTTTTTTAAAGCATGATATCAGCAATCTATGGGATAATTTGTAATGAGATTACAAACCTAGAGGAGGGGAATATAATTTCTCAAATGTGAGGGATGATCTGTATTAAATATAAACTTCTAGCGTGTCAGTGTAATTTACCCTATAAAATAATATGAAAATAGTTTTTTTTTTTTTGAACCAGAAAGAAAGGGCTCTAAGGTGTCATCACAGCCCCGTGAGTCCTGACCCGGGGGTAACCGGTTGCCAGCCAGGAATTAACCCCCACCAAGTGGGGGATCCACCACCAGGGCACTAATGGAGCGCAACCATACGCCCCAGCAGAGGACAAGTTGTCGAGGGGAGTAGAGGGCGTGTTCTCTTGAAGAGATTTCAAACACCCCCTCCCAGGAATCGACCATGGCTCAGTGCTGTAGAATGCACTGCATTCTCCACCAGGCCACCAACATGGTGGTAATATGAAAATAGTTAAAGTCATGTGATTAGTGTGTGGGTGATTTTCCGACCACACTGCCCGCTTAGTAACCAGCTGGAGAGCACTGGCAGAATAGATGGCACCTGACGACCCTACAAAATATAAGAATCATGGTGGTTTCACCACCCGGGCACCTCGACGATCAAGTCAAGATATCTCTCAAAGATAAATCAAGTGCTAAACTCACAAGCTTGAGTATCAAAAGCATACCTTAGACCCATGGGGTGCCTCTCTTTATAGCCAATACAATCCTAGTCCCAATAGAGGCGCCCTAATGGACTTAGGATTCTGCTAATCTGGGACTCCCATTGGGATCGGGATAAACTCTCAAGAGTCTTATCTTTACCCAATCAAGTCTTCTCCCAATCTAGGACTCTTGTCCATATCCAGTTGAGTTCCTCTTCATTCTAGGACTCTTGTCCCCTATCCGCTTATCTCGATTAGATATCTTCGGAGATAACCTCGGCCTAACCGAGATCACCTCGGCATCACGACCAGACACGTGGCACTCCTACCGACACGTCGGCGTCACTTTGCCACGTGTTGGTACTCAAAATATGTCCCCACAAACCCGCCCCCTAGGTTCTATTACCTCAGATTCTCGAGGTGATGGAACCTCACTGCTCGTTCATCTGTGACCTGTCCGAGATCAAACTCGCCGACCTCAAAGTTTCCTGGACTCTATTGTCTACTTCTGTCAAGGATCAAGCTTCATGCTTTCCAAGCTATTCGAGATCATACCTCCTAGCCGAGGTTCTGGTTCCATTTATTCGTAAACTCCAAGGGCTTTGCAACCTCTTGCTCTCACTCTGGTGAGTTCCCGATTTCCAGTCATCTATTTGACTCTGGCGATCTTCATATCGGCGTTCACTTATCTTGGTAGGTTCATAAACTCTTTTATTAAGCTCAATCTTTCATAACCCTTCTGAATCCGTTTACTTGCCCTCTGTTGCCTTCTATTTTCGTCTGTTTTCAAGTTTTGAATTGTTTGAATGCCTGGCACTGTTCTTACCATATCCACTTTCTGTTGCTAGCATCGTGCCTGGGCCATTACTTTCTTGTTTCTTCATTTACTTACTTAGTGCCTGTACACTTGGCTTTATCTTTGAACTTTGTCATCCTCTTGACTCTTATTTTTCTCTTTATTCAATCATCTGGCTTTTTCTCTTTCTAGCTCTTTTGCTTAAATCCGTCATTGTTCCAAGCTTTCAAGCTCTGCAACTGTCTTCGTTCCTTTCCGCCGGTGAAGCTTATGTCATTCTGTCATTTTCGCATCCGTCGTCGGACTTCGGCAATTCTCATTCCGGCTTTTTAATTTTTAAAGTCATGTGATTAGTTACAAAGACTTTTTAATTTTTTTAGTTAAAAACTCATGTTGCCAAATAAAGCCTTAGGTTTTGTTTAGGAAGATACTGTTTTAGTAACTTTTTAGTTAAAATATGATGTAAAAAAATTAGTATATTTAGGATTATTTTTAATTTTTTTTACAAAAAAGTGTAAAAAAAAAATAAAGAAAAAAGGAAAATTTTGATTTTTTTTGGTGTACTTTTTTGATTTATTTAATGATTTTTTTATTTTTAAACTAAAATTGTATATTTTCAAACGAGTCCTTAAAGTTTGTATAGAATTTGTCTATTTTAATTAGTTTTTAATTCTTTTAAAAGACGAATAAAAAATTATAAAAAATAATGTGATAATTTGATTTTTTTTTACTATTTAAAAAAAAAAAAAAAATTCATGTGCCGCGCCAGAATGGAAGATAGGAGATTGTCAAAAGCTATGATAAGTGGGGATTTGGGGTGTCTGTTGTGTCGGGATATACAGTAGTCACTTTGTGTAGTTAAATAAGTGTATTTTTTGTCTTTTTAGACTAAAAGACAAAAAAAAAATATGGAGGTTTGGGTTAACTTTTTGGATTTTTATGGAAAAATGTGTATTAAAAAATTGTATAAAAAAAGTGTGTAAGTGATGATTTGAGAGGGGTGGGGCCCAGCCGTTGAAATGGAAGCCGTGTCTTGGACTTGAAAATTATTGGGTGAGTAGTGAACAAAGCAGTGGACGGTTTTGTTTGGTTTGTGGGGTCATCACGGGTCCCATTTTAATAATCTGAACCGTTCAATGTGTGTAACTCCTCGAACACTACGTACCTATAAAAAATCACGTTAATCGGATATCGATAGCTATATGATCAATTTTATTTTTTTTTAATCATTAATATAACACCATCCATTTGTTATACATAACTGATTTGATCATATAGTTATAGATATCCGATCAATGTGATTTTCTGCAGGCATATACTACTCGACGATTTCTACATATTGAACGGTTCAGATTATCAAAACGGGACCCGTGATGACTCCCATGAGACGAACAACGGTGTGTGTGAAAATTACACCGAATCATTTTTTGTTTCCTGCACAGCCGCTGCAAACCTGCGCACCATCGATTCAAATGGTACTTTTTTGGGAAAAAAAATTGATTTTTTTTTTTGGTGAATAGTGATATCTTTTTGGATTTTGGAGTAATTTTTTGACTTTTTGACGCCAAGCCAGGCCTAAGTCTATTTTAGAGTTTATTTTAATAATTCGAACAGTTCACATTTTAGAATACATTAAGTAGCATTGTTGTAAGTAAAATATACTTATAAAAAATCAAGTTAATCGGATATTTTTTATCCATTCATCTACTCACATTTATATCTATAAAAATAAATAACAATATGATTTAAAATATTAAAATAAATATAAATGTGAGTAGATGAAAGAGTAAACGATATCCGATTAATTTGATATTTTGCAAGTATATTTTACTTGATGTATTCTAAAACAACAATGCTACATATCACTAATTTGGTATCTCTAACCCACCACTAATGAGGTGAAAAAGGGAGAAAAAAAAAAAAAAAAAAAAACAAGGCTCAACAAATGATGTGACAGTGGGTGGGACCACTACCACATTATTAGTGATACCACTAATTAGTGCTCTAAAGTATTATTATTTTACTTAATATATTTTAAAATATAAACAATTTAAATTATTAAAATAAATCCCAAAATAAATCTATTAACTGCAAAACAGTAATGGTTGTGCAACCCAAACAGCAGTCACCAATCACACTGATAAGTAGGGTGGCCGCAAAGTCCTTGCCTTATCCAACCATGGCCCAAACCTTGGCTGCACTAATTGAAAAAGTTTATTTTATATGGGTTGAATTTGGATTGAATTTGATGTGATGTATTAGAGAGATGATATATATTAAATAAAATGATATGACTTAAATAGAATATTGACTTTTTAATTTTTTGTATTATTTAATAGATACCAAACTTGGCCTTACTTTTGTGTAAATTATGAAAACATCTACTGAGATGTACTTGAAATATAATTTACCTTATAGAATTTTAAAAATTATTTTCTCATAATAAATATAATTTACCTGATCATCTTATTTTTTGAAATTTTAATTTCATAATAAATAATTATTTTTATTAATAAATTATTAAATTAATTAATATTTTAATGATATTTTAATTAATAATTTAAGTAATTTTATCATTACATAAAAAAGTAGATAAGAATTTTATTTTCTCAATTAATTCTGTAAAATAAAATTTTTTAATAAAAAAATATTTATAATTTTTTAAATTACAATAAATAATTTATATTTTAAACAAATTTTAAAATATATTTATAATTTGGATGATCATGGATTCATGGCAGGGTAGGGTAGGGTAGCTGGAATCTCATCACTAGCTATTAATGATCTCATCACCCTGGACCACCCGTATTTAAATATAATTTGTTTTTTATAATTTTAAAAATTATATTTTATGTTCAAAATTTTTAATTTTATAATAAATGATTCATTTGATCAATAAATTATTAAATTAATTAATAATTTTTAATAATAATAAAAATTTATATCAATTAACAATTTAAGTAATTTTTTTATTGTATAAAAGAGCAATTAGTAATTTTATTTTTTCAGTTAATTCTGTTAAATAAATTGTTTTAATAAAGGGATATTTGTCATTTTCCAAACTACGAAAAATAATTCATATTTTAAGTAAATTTTAAGAGGATGTATTTGTAATTTATCTAAATTTTAAAAATTAATTTCATTCCTCAAAAAAATAAAGTTATATAAAAATAGTACTCGTAAGTTTGTCCCCCCCCCCCCCCCCCACTAATTAATTTTTAATTTTACAAACAGATTTTCAAAATTAAATCAAGCAAAACCTTAATCTTGACTAATTTTCATTAAATAACTTAAAAGAAAATGAAATTTTGGCCAAAGCTTCCTTAATATAAATTTTTACATGCATAAAAACATAGAGAAATGATTCCTAATTTCAATACCTTCATATTTCGAAACTCAATTTTGGACTAAAATACCTTCATGATCAAGCATTTAACTCATAGTTTTAAATATTAGTCATTACGTGTTGTATTGATTGATACATATCGGTATTTAAATTTTTAATACCATTATTTATCGATATATTGGTCAATACATATCGATATTTGACCGTATTACATATATTAATACGTATCTTGATACTGTTATTCAAAATGCCTTCTATTTTTTAATGATTCCATGACTTAAAATTTTAATAGCTTTCGAAATATATATCCGTTTTTTTTATATTACTTTTAATTTCAAAATCCTCTCATCGATATATATTAAACAAGATGCATGATGAACATAAAATTTTGAATGATTTTTTTTTTCTTTTAAACAAAATTTCATTATGTTTACGGACAGTAAAATTTCACAGTCCTCTTCTTCTCTATATATTATAAAATCAAAAGAGGTTTCTAACCCATAAGGCCTCTAAAAGTGCTTCATGTTGGTTAGCTTAAAATTAAAAAATCTTCACTTGGTTATTAGCTTTTATTCAAGCAAAAAATAAAAATAAAAATAAAAATTAATATTCCTTGATTTATGATTTTCAAATGGAAAGTATTTCAAAATTTTAAATTTAAGGGTCACTAAATATGGAAAGCAATATATTAATTTAAACTTGAAATTGGCACAATATAAATTTAAAATTATAATGATCTATCTCATGATTTATTAGTTTTAAATATAAATTTAAAATTATCATAATTAGCTTATAATTTTTGTATTAAGGAGTAATAAGAGTGATGGTGAGATTATTTATATATTTATATATTTTACAAAAGAATACTTTTAAGAAGAGATGTTATGAGAGTTTCAAAATCTCATACAAAATTTATATACTATTATATTTGCAAAACGTTGTCATCTTATTAAATTTGAAAGTTACAATTCTTTTTTTTTATTTTATTTTTCTTGATTTTGTTTAATTTTTGTTAATATGTATCACAATATGATTGGTTTATAAATTAATTTTATATTCTTAAAATAAAATTTGAAATTTAGATTCTTCCTTAAATTATGTTATCAGAAAAAGATCAATATTCATTCTTTAATTTATGCATCTTTTATTAAATTATAAAATAAAATTTAAAATTTAAATTCTTTTTAAAATTATGTTACTACAATTAAAATGATATCAATATTCACATGTGTCAAAATGATGTGTAATAATATTATTGGTCTAAACATAATATATTATTAAATATACGTATTCAAATTATTAATCGCTATTAAAAGTTTATATTTTTATTTTTTTTTGTCATTTTTTGTTTTAAATTATATATATATATATATGGTTTTATATCCTTTTAAACTGTAAGGACTTAAACTATAAATTTTTTTAATACAAATTTTTTTTTTGACAAAAGTCAAAAAATATTAAGAAAATGACTGACTTTTTTAACAATTGTCAAACATAATAGATTCTATTAATTTTTTAGTTTTATTTTTATCTCAATTGTGAATTAAACAAATTAAAATGTTTTTTTTTATTTAAATAGTTAAGAAGTGACTTTTACTAAAATCAAATAGAAATGCATATATATATTTTTTTCTATTAAGAGTGATAGTTGGTGAACTTATTTTTTTATATAATAAAAAAATTGGAAGTGACATGTGATAATTTATTATTCTAATAATGCTACTGACCTACATTTTCATCCACAATAATATGACAATGGAGTTGGACCCAATGTTATTAAGTATATAGCAAAATCAAGAGTTGACACCTATGATACCGCATTATTGTGAGTACAATTGTGAGTATTTTTTTTGTGGGTTTTAAATATTTTTTTTATTGTTTCTCTAGACTTTTTTAGCACTTGCGAAATATGGTGGATCATTTCATCTCAATTGTCAATTAAATAAACTAAGAGCATCTCCAACGGTTCACCAAAATTTTCATTAAATCATAGTAAAAAAATGATTTTTTTTTTTTCAATTTGATACCGAGTGCTCCAATGGTTCATTTTTATGAAATTTTTATCAAATCTGCGCCGGGACAACCGGTTGGTCGACCGGCTAGTCGACCGGTGAAGGCAAAATTATTTTTTTTTGAATTGTTTGAACATTTTTTTTGAACTGTCTGAACTTTTTTCGGGGCAACCGGTTGGTCGACCCGTAAGGTAAATTTTTTAAAAAAAAAACTGTTTGAACCTATTTATTTGAACTGTTTGAACCGTTTTATGGTCGACCGGTTGGTCAACCGGCCGGTCAACTACCGGTCGACCAGTTTGTCTCCCCCAACGGTAACAAACAGTGATTTGGTGAAACCTGGAACGTGTTCTCATTTTGGTGAAAGGTTTGGTGAATTCTCGATTTGATATTGATTTAGTGAAACCGTTGGAGCACCAAAAAGTCACTTTTTCACCAAATTTCAAATTTGATACCAGATTTGATGAACTGTTAGAAATGGTCTAAAATAAAAAAATGATTTTTTTTTTATTCAAATTGCTAAAAAGTGACTTTTGCTAAAATAAATAGAAGTAAACGTTATTTTTTTTTAAAAGTGATGATTCATAAAATATATTTTTTGTTTAAAAAAAAGGGGATTATGGGTGATAATTTATTGATCGTCTAAAATTATTTTCAGATCAAATGAGAGTACTATTTTAAATTTTCTGCTTACCTTTTTTTCATCCTGATACTTTTATTTTGTAAGAAATTTAATTTTATTATATTTAAATATTTTGTTATTACTTTTAAATTAAAAATAATTTTTGAAAAATCACATTTAAATTATTTTATACCATTATAAAATGCTATTTTTTTTAAAATATTAACTTATTTGATGATCCCTTTCTGTATTTGTTTTTGTTCATTAATATTAGATTTTTAATTAATATTTATTATTAAAAAAATAAAATAGCAAATAATTATATATATTTATATATATAATTTTTTTTCCCTAAGCTCCAAAAAAAAAATATATATATATATAATTTGTTTGGATTGGTTAGGTTATTTGCTATCTTTGTCAAGTCAATTCAAGTTTTTTGAATTTTGAATTTTATATAGATTCTTACCGAATTAAAAATTATGTTACCCAATCTTTAAAATTTTTCAAACTTGACTCGAGTTGTTTGGGTTGAACTCACCCAAATTTATAACTCTAACAAGGAGGTTGAAAATTGTACGAATGAAATTGTGACAAATTAAAAATTAATACTTAAATTATGAAACTTAAATGATAGGTTTCAATATTTTTTTTTTATTTTTATAATTTACATATTTATATTATTTTATATAAATATATTTTATTAATTTTCTCACATCCTGGTTTGCACTAGTAGTGAATTACCACAAAATGCTTTCGGCTCGTTTGGTCTCCAAATCTTTCCTATCTTGCACCTTCTTTGTGACGACTGATTATGTGAAGTTCCCCAAGACTAAGACAGGCCGAGGCCTTTTTTAAAGCCTGGCCCAATGAACAGATCTCAGGCCCACCATTGTCCACTCCCAAGTCAGCCTGGGTTTGGATTCTGAATTTAATAAATAAATAAATAAATAATAATTTAAGATAAATTACACTGACGTCCCTCCCTGATGTTAGAAAAAATACAGTAAATTTTACAATTTTAGCATAATTATATTGGCTCTCTTAAAGTTTTAATTTGCATAATACGTAATCTCCTTTTAATCAATAATTTGTGAGTTATATAAATGAAAAATAATAATATTATAATTTCTTTTGCACTAAAATGTATATTTTAGATCATTTATGTTTGTGCGTTCACACCATCTAAATTAATTCTAGTCTCTTTAATTTTACTAAAAGGGAGATTGATATAATTCTACGAAAACTATAGAGTTTGATGTATTTTCTTCAATTTTCAGGGAATATCAGTGTAATTTACCCAATTATGTACATGTATGCTCACAATTTTTAGATAAGTAAACAAAAAAAATATTTATTTTACAAATATAAATATTATTATTTTTTGATTTTCCAAACCCAACCAAAAAAGAGAAATTTTGGAGAGAGAGTTTAGAATTTTTTTTTGTTTGTTTGGTCGTATATTTTGAAAATAGTTTAGGAGCTTGGGATGATTTGATATTTTATTGTAGTTGAGTAGATGTGTGTGAGAGAAAAAGTGACTGAGATGGACAGAGGAGAGAGAAAAAGTGATTGATTGATGTGTAGGAGAAAAAAAGTGAATTTGAATATTTTTAAAAAAAAATTTGAACCAAACAAAATTTTAAAATTTTTTCTCGAAAATTATATCTTGAAATACAAACCAAACAAATCCATTTGTCTTTGGGTTTGTATAGTGGTTTCACAAATTATAATGGTTTAAGATACACTAGGCAAGCATTAAAGTTGGTGCAATCCCAATCTATTTATAGCAATTTACAATAGATATATGAACCTAAAATTGAGATACAATAGGAGATAAATAAGTATATGTTCCTTTATTCTTTGGTAATGATTATATATATATATATATATGAGTGTGTTGATTAAAATGACTTGTATATATGAAGCAACGAATGAAAATAGAAAGTAGAGGAAGTGAACTCTAAACTTATTAAACTTAATTAACATCTCTCCTTGTGCAAAGAGTAACCTAAACGTGAAGGGAAAGGTGAGGGAGTAAAGCTTCCACCTTTCTCATTCATAATCATCAAATCATGGGAGGTTGCAATTGCCTGATCATGATGATCATGATCATGATCATTCTCATCCTTGTTTCTTGTATCAGGGTGGGCATAGGGAGACTTTAATGCCCTGCACATCAAGCATTGCCACAAACAATCATATATGTATATATATCAATACAATAAGGCTGTGTTTAGATGGAAGATTTGATGAGAAATATAGAATGCATTTCCTTTTTACTTTCTTTTCTCCAGTGTTGTATATTATAACTAAACAAAAAGTGAAATTATATTTCATTTTGTTATTTTATTTTCTTTTATTAAATCTTTCAATCAAATACAGTCTCAAAATATGTGTACAAACATAGAAATATATTGAAAAATGAATAAAGCTTAAGACCCTCACCCCCAGTGACTTCAGTGTCATGTGACACCGCGTGATTGGAAGGAAAAAAAAAAAAAAATTTTTTTGGCCTACTGGGAGTGCTGGGGGTCCCTAGCACCGTTGTTGAAAAATATAATTTATAATTGAGAATTAATTTTAATGTGATAAAATACATATTTTAAATGACATTAGACCATACATTAAACATTTTTCCATTTTCTTGGTATAAATTCCAGGTATGTAGCACCGTTCACGACTTATATATCAATATGATGGAACTGCTCTAGGCATATCGTCTTCCAAATTATTGCATTTGATAAAAGCAAAACTGTGAAATATACCTGCGGAAGCGTCTTTCGAGGAAACGTTGGAGGGAGTATTTTCTTGCAATTGGAAGATCTGTGATGTGAGACAAACCCATGCATTTATAATTGTCTAAATTCATGGCCTCTAAAGAAAATACAAAAACATTAAGCTT